>JBBIGA010070339.1:0-12051 GCA_037576975.1 Alestes dentex
GCACCTCTGACCACATGGAGGGACCCACTGTGGTAATTTAGCAACGTTGACTCAGAGGGGTCTTTCTCAAAAAGGAAAGAGGCAGACTCCACAATCACTGGATCATCCTCCAGGATGACTATGTTCTGGTGGTTGTAGTCTGTTGGTTTATGAGGAAACATGATATTTACATCCAAAGATGGGGACCAGCCAAAGGTCAGTCTGCTTGATCCATCAGTTTGATAGCCTAGAGCTGACAGCATTCCAGGGGACTCTTGGTAGTTTGGACCATTTCCAACTGAAGAGCATCTTTGTGGGAAAGAGAAAACTATCTCTTTGGCTTCTTCTGGTCTTTGAACAAGGAATAAAATGGGATATAACGTATTAAACAATTTCATAGACTAATCTACTACATAAAATAAAAAGGGGAGATTTTCAACCCAGATAGCATGTATCTAATGCTTAATATCACCTAGGGATAGGAATTTTCATGTGCTAATTTGTGATAAATGATGCCTCTCCATTCAAAAAATCAATAGCCTTTGTCCAAGATTTTCTCTTTTTTTGGCAAACGAGGGTTACATTTAGAATGTATGTGCAGATTATTTAAAATCAGTTCAATAATTTCAATTCACATTACTTCTCATTCTTTGACACAGAAATACGACTTCACTTTCAAATGTTCAATTTTTCATGTTTCCAGCCTTATAATGACTTAATATGGATACCTGTGGAAATGCATGAATTATAATGTTACAGTTTAATTTTGTTTCTAGTACTTTGAATGCTTCCACATTCCTGTTAAACTTTCAGTATGTAAGTATTCAAAGCCTGAAATGTGACTAGATGGGCCTGTTAGCTCTGTAGCTAGATGGGCCTGAGTAGCCTTGATTGTTAAACCTGCTGTGTTCTTACATGGTTTCAGACCTACTTCATTTGCATGAAATTTTGACCAATTTGTGTTTACAAACATATATGCATTAGTGATCTCTTTCTCCAAGTTGGGCTGCAGCAAAATATCTTACTCCAACATCTCTGGGAAATCATATTATGACTTTTTTGTGAGTAGATTCAGGATCTCAAGAGGATCATGATCTTGAAATCTTTCCTACCCCAAGTTTATGCATACAAATGAAATTAAATGGACAACAAAAGAACCTCAAAGATTTTTACATAATACAAGTGTGAGGAGGTGGAGGAATAAAGTTCTTACTGTGGAGCCTGCTTCTCAGTAGCAGCACACCAGCTTCTTTGGTTCATGCCTACAAGAAGAGGTTCGTTGACATGTTGTAACTTATATGTTCAAAATGTGCTCTACACCTAAGGTCACAGTATTTGTGAGAATTATACAGAATATCATTCTGTTACACGATCATTTCATTATGAAATCAATATAATATAGAAAAATTAAATCCATTCCATGTTGGACTAGTGTTTCCCAAAGACAGTGGGAAACAGATTAACCATGCTGTTGTGATCCAGTACACCTTTATTCCATTTGACAATGAGATCTTGGATATTACATTACAGTTTCAACACAAACTATGTCCTCCGAATGGTGGCAACACCCTCTCCCCCCACAAAGATCAACAATTTACTTATCAGCAGACATTAAATAAAAAAATGTGGTTACATTACCTTTGTAAACAGGTTGTTGGACCAAAGCAAAGAGTATCTGGAGAGTGAAAACTGAATAAAACTGCAGGGCCTTCATTATGCTCTTTAAAACTGACAGAACTATTCATTCAGAAGCCACTCATAGTCTCACATATAGGCAAATTGCCTCCCTCCCAAGAGCCTTTATCTCAAAGACTAGTGTGAGAGTTGAAGTGGCTGTGTAGTCATAATCTGGTATCTTCTCTAACGCTCATGCAGATAAGGAGCTCTGCAGGTGTACACACCAGAAAGGCTTTATGCCTTACTGTGCAATGCAAGTTTGAGAATAACACCTTTTTGGTTGTGTATTTCATGAAATGCAAAAAGTAACTGAATCTAAAATCCAGAATGTTATAATTGGGGGGTGCAGTCCCATGCAAAACCCATTACTCCCTGGGTGAATGTGAAAATAGGCTAAATAGTACACACCCTCTACAGAAACACACACTCAATACATAACTACTGTTTATTTGCTGAAGATAATGGAGAAAGGAATAAACTATAAAACATGGTCTGAGAAAAAGTGTTATTATTTGTTAATCAAAAAGTGTTATTCTATTTGTTAAATAGAAATTGTGCACGTATTTAAACTTGATTGATGTAGAGGATGCTATAGATGTGTTAACTTATTCAAACGAACAAAACTTACAGTCTGACTGGAATGTTCAAATGTTACAGCTGAATGTCAAGTAAACAATATGGGGAGTTACATCGTTCTCAAATTAAAAAGTAAAAGACAACTAAAAGACAGCCAGCATCTACTGCTGTTGTCTCTCAACATGAAACCCACTGACTGTCAGTGCTAGTAAAGTGTGCTACAATTGAAAGACTTAAAACACAAACACACACACACACACACACACACACACACACACATTCAAAAACACTGTCTGAATGCACTGTTTGGCACTTTGTATTCACAATTTGTATTATGAGGGGCAGAGATGATGTTTATTGCATTTTAGAACAAAACTCTTCATACACATCCTGTTTTTTAGCATTATAAACCTCATGGGAAAGAAAACAGGGAGGCCTCTCAAGCCACACCATTTTTGCTGACACTGTTTTTCTGACTTTGTTTGGATATCTGAACTTGCTTTCCTGAATATATTTTGAAAAGATGACCATTTTAACTTAATATGATGGCAGACCTGGAATCTTGTTTGCTAGCTGGATAGCTTTTGCTTCAACTAAAAGCAATTGCAAAAGAATCCTCTAAACATTCAGAGTCTGGATAGGTCTTAAGGATCCAATAATAAAAAAAACATATAACACTGGCTATATTGGTTTTCAAATGTGCAGGGCACAAGGAGTGGCACTGAACACCTACGTTTTCAGGCTCTTTTGCATGGCAGTACAGAGATAATCAGACACCCTCATTTTCCTGTCCTCATTTTCGTAGCATATCAGCAGAGTCTGTCGATGAATGTCAATCATTTTAACTCTAAAATGCCCCGGGTCCTTGATGCTATTGCACTATTCAAGGTCAAAATAATTTCTGGTAAACAGAAAGCACTGTGGAGAAAGTTCTCAGCCACAACAAATCAGAAGAGCGAATGCAGGAAAGCAGAGCACTAGTGAAGGTGAACTAAACTCCAAGATGATTATGACATTTTGAAAGAGAAACTCCACAGATACAACTTTGAATTGTGCAGAGCAAGAAGGGCATATTTCTCTAATATCAACAACAGGAATACCAAGAACACTCATGGTCTTTTTGCCACAGTAGAGAGGTTAACAAATCACCAGGTGCACTTACCTTCAGTGTTCCTTACAGTTTTTTAAATCACAAATCTTTTTTTAATCACAAAATTGCAAATATTAGACACACATTTGGATATACACACTCAAGTAACTTTATGCCAACCTACAGAAATAACATGCATATCATGTCCAAGTTTGATCCTATTGTTGGTAATAGTGCTTCATCTTAAACTACCTACATGCTCCCTGGACACTCAACCTACAAGCTTTTTAAAAAGTGTTTTAGTAGCTTAGCGCAGGACCTATTGCATATTGTGAATGGTTCATTTTTCAAGAACTGTTAAAAACTACAGTTATTAAACTCTCCTGAAGAGGCATAACTTAGACGCTTCTGCTCTAAACAGTTAAAGACTCATCTATTATCTTCCCTTTATAGGCAAGATTATACAGAAAGTGGTTTTTAGTCATATCAGTAACTACCTAGACACAAATGGTTTCTTTGATGACTTTCAATCAGGTTTCTGTCATCATAGGACAGAAACTGCTCTTGTTAAGGTTCTAAATGATGTTTGCCTGAATACAGATGCAGGGAAAATAAGTGTACTGGTGCTGTTAGATCTGAGTGCAGCCTTTGATACTGTTGACCAGAATATTCTAGTCAACTTCAGACAGAAGTCGACGCCCCTAAGAGAAGTTGACTAGTTGTGGTTTTTTCCCTCTCTCTGTGCGCGTGCTTGTGTACACAATGCAGTCTCCGCCTCTGATTGGCTTATGCTGACACGCTCTTAAATTTACCAGAACATTCAAGGTATCAGCCTTTGTTTTGTTTAGTTTAATTGTCATGCTGACTGTTAATGTTATAGAGAACTTTAATAAAAGTTGCTCAATGTTGGACCCCTGTGTTCCTCCACTGCGTGTGTGAAGTCATCAAACGACTAGTCGACTTGACTTTGATGACGGATAAGTCGACTTGAAAAAATCTGAAGTCGTTCATGCCTTAGTTTAGGTTGTACTTGGAAGGCAGGGTTTATTTTTTGTCTTAAACGGCACATGTGAACTGGAGAAAACAAACAGCCTTGCCATATGGAGTCCCTCAAGGGTCCATTCTTGGACCTGTCCTGTTCAACCTATACCTGCTTCCTCTGGGTCAAATTCTTAAAGAGTATGATGGGTCCCATCACACCAGTGCATATGACACTCAGGTCTATCAGCTCTCTCAATAGGTGACTTTGGTCCCTCAACAAAGTACATAACTGGATGCCTCAAAACTTTCTCCAGTTAAATAAAGACAAAGTGGAGATTATCCTGTTTGGAAATAAAGAAGGATCGTGGATGGTGTGATCGTGGATGGAGACCTTGCTTTGATGTGATCACCAAAACTAGCCACAAAGTCAGCATTTTGGCGATTTAAAAACAGCTAAAGTTAGAGACTGTGTCTAAAAAAGACTTAGATAAACGGATCCACGCCTTCATTTCCTGCAGGGTTGACTATTGCAATGCTCTCCTCACTGGATTCACAAAAAGTCCATTAGAGCTCTAGTTCATTCAAAATGCTGCTGCCAGAGTTCTAACCAAAACCAAGAAATGAGAGAACATTACTCCAGTTCTCAGGCTCTTCCACTGATCCCAGTTCAGTACAGAACTGATTTCAAAGCATAACTTATTGTGTACAAGTCACTCAATGGTTTGTGTCCTAAATCCATCTCTGATATGTTTGATGTTTATATTCCTGGTGAATCTTTTAGATCTGCAGGAGCTGCTCAGCTAGTAGTGAGAAGATCTGAAACTAAACCTGGTGAAAGGGTCTTTATTCACTATGCAGCTCGCAACAAACTGCCCATCAAGCAGATGTTTCGCTTTACAAGTATGAAGAACAGATGTGGACTACTTAAGCACTGATGTACGTCGCTCTGGATAAGAGCATCTGCTAAATGCCATAAACGTAAACGGGAGCTTTAAAAAGCCGCTAAACTGTACGATCTTCATCCACCTTATTTTACATATCTGCACTTCTACTGCACTTTCAATTTCCTTTGATATATTACTTTATGACCTTTTATGTATGATAATGTGCTATATAAATAAACTTGAACTAATTACACTGTATTCAAATATTATCAGTCATCTGTTATCATTCTGGGCAGAAACAGAACATTAAACGATTTTGTACTTTTTATTTGGACAAGTTAAAAAATCTGGACAACTTTCACTTTTTGAAAGGTCTGTTATTTAACATCAGTATATCAGAATAAAGAGCTAGAATCACAGCCAGTGGATTAAGGCCTTAACACTGCAATCCTCACGCTACTTCACTGAGACACACCTGGAGGATCATCTAGTGACGGTTCTCCATGCTGGTTCCTCACTGGTTTCAGCAGCCGCTGTGAGACGGTGTGTTTGTGGAGGCTTTTGCTTTTTTCCATCTCCTTCACTTTAGAAGAGGAGCCACTTCTCCAGACGTCTGGCTGCTGTTTCAGAACCAAAGATAAGAAAGAAGTCTTGAAGAATCTATAACTAATGATAAACACACTTAAATACTCAGTAAAATATATTCTGCACAAAAAACAGCTTTTTATTTCATTTATCAAATTTCCAGCCCCTATGTATCCATCAAGGGTATGAAGACAGAGAATACTGTACTTAGTGTCTCAGGATTAGAGATTTAAAGCCTCTCTGTTGCTAATTCTCAGTTCAGGAATCTTCTAGATGTTGATTGTGGAGGTGGCTGGTGTTTCTCCGACCCATTGGACCTCCAGCAGTTTCCACTTTCAGTGTGTCGGACTTCACAGAGAGCCTGATCTTCTTCTGAATGGTTTTCAGATGCCCTGACCATCAAGAAGCTCCCGATAAACGAGAACATAAAGAGTTTCTCACAGGTTATAGTGAGATGATTGAGACTCCTCTGGAGGACCAGAAGTGCAGAATACAGAAACAAACAAAAATACCAAACATACAACCGGCCTGAGAGACAGAAAATGGAACAAGCAGTGCAGAGCTTTCAGTGTAAATACAGTCTACACTACCAGTCAGAAGATTTATACACTGAAATTTTCTACATTTGTTACTTACTCAATATTTACTAAAAATGCACTCACTATTCTTTCATAATAAATACATTTACAGTATGTTCAATATTTGAGTTCCTTTATTAGACAGAAAGTCATTTTTTATTATTCATCACTACCAACCTACAAAAAGTAACCTAGTATAATTTATAATTGCAATGTGGATCACCACACTATTGTTAAACATTTAAGTAGCTATTAATCGCATCATCGCACAACCAGGTAACAGGATGTCAGACATGCACTGTTACATATTCTTTCATCTTATAAAAGGAAACTTGTTTTATCGGACATATTTTCATTTATAGTTGCTCACTCAACAACTTTCCAATAAAAATACGCAGTTTATGAAATAAATGGATAAGTGGTAAAACCAGTAGTTTAAATGAGTCTGGAATTCTTGTGGGCAAAAGCAGACATATTTCCAGACTGATCTGAAATCAGACACGTTTCCAGACTGATCTGAGATCACGCATGAATCCAGCAGTGTAAAGATGTGTGTGAATCTAAAATAACTCCAGATGACCCAAGTGCTAAACTTGCTAAACTGTGTAAGTCATTAAAGTAAACTTCAACTCCAGAAAAGCACTTTCAGCTGATCAGCTCGCAGCATCTACATAAATAATGTTTTATGAAAAAATGTGAGACTTTAATGATCTAATCAGAGCCCTGAACCCTAAATCCTGAATGATAAAGCACATCACATCCTTCAAGATCATCAGTTCAGCAAATCCTCTTCTGTCACTTTCAGCATTTTCTCTAAATTTCTCCTTCACTAATGGAAATAAGAAGAACTAAAAAGTCTCCAGAAAGAGCTCAAACTATGAGAGTGCAGAGAAACACACCTTTTGTGATGAAATCTTCACAAAAAGCTTCTTGAATCTGGATGGACTTTCTTTATTTCCTGGATTTAACCTGCATTTAAAGTCATGTTGCTCCAGAGTCTATACAGAGCAGATAAAAAATGACTGACAGAATAATTAAAGGAAATATTAAAGGAAATCAGGAATCTGAAAAAAATCCAAACAGGCTGGTCATTTCATTAGCTTCTACAAGCCTGGTCCAGCTTCACTTAAAATAAAGTAAAAAACTTTCAGGACTAAACTTACACGACCTACAGACTGAGTATCTCTCTCTGTAAATATATATGATCCATAAATCCATAAATTTTCTTTAAAATAATGTACTATCACTAAATTGACTTTTTTTTTTATTACAAAACAGATTATTTAAAAAATAAATCACTAAACCGACATTTTTTAAATAATACACAAAAAGCACTGTACATAAATAAATAAATAAATAAAAAATCACAAAAGGGACTGTTTTTAAAATCTTTTATTTTCAACAAATTGTCAGGCCCATAGTCAGCGGCCGCTAGAGGCCGCTCTTTTTGTTGGTATGAACTCTTATTTTGACGTTCTACACTGGCCAGGTGAGTATTCACAGCTGGCCAGTGTTTTAGTTTAGTTTAGTTGTGATTGTGTATTTTGATTTGTTGTTGGTTTAGTTCTGCTTAGTATTTAAGAGTCTTTGTTTTCATGTACTGGTGTCGGTCCACCCATCAGCCTAACTTTTTTTCTAGGAGGTCTTTGATTTGTGTGTAGGCCCTTGTGCCCTTTGGAAATAAAGAAAAGTCTGAAACAAAACGGAATCCCGCATTCATGCCTCCTACCCTTGGCTCGTACTGATGCAAATAAGAAATCGTACTTAAAACAAATAAATAAATAAATCACAAAATAGATAAAATAAGTACACACAATCTGACGCTTCATGGGGTTCACCCGATAAGCATGATGTTTTATGGGCTTTGCTCCAGCCACATCAATTTCATGCTGCAGCACTATGATTTGGGTGGGCACATCTTGAAATAACTCGGGGTAAGACTGAATTAACATACTTACTAACCAGGCAGTCTGTTGAGACAGGTCAATAGCAAACTCATCCTCGGGACAACGATGGAGGAGAAGGTTAACGGCGGCGACTGGATCGGTTGTTTCTACACCGGGCTCTAGCGTGGACAACGAGTCACCTACTGGGGAATGCTCAAGGTATAACTTAAGCATGTTAACATGACAGACTAGCTTCTTTCTTTTCCTATCTGTAGTGTTGATGAAGTTCGTATCATTGACTCGCTTCTCAACAGGATAAACGAGTCATGTGTTGAACCAGGCCATCGTGCAACCACGTTTGTCAGGACCATGTATGCATCGTAAATAACTTGCACGTTAATCGAATGCACATGTTTTCTATTTACATAAATCAATTCATTTTCATATGGAGCCCATATTGCAATGGGAGTGCAGTCAATTGCGCCGATTATATTTGGGAAACCGGACATTGCTGCAAATTGCCTTTTGCTATTGGCCTGTTCTCCCACAGTGTAAGGGAACTTAATGAGTCTTGTAATCATTTTAACAATCCCATCCAAAACAACAGGTATTATTGATTATTGATTAGCTATTTTACTGTTGATTATAACATACCTGTCGGCTAATTACGGCTGGTAACAGCCAGTTGCAAGGAACTCCAGAGACGTCAGTACCTGTATTTGTACCGGGGTTGCGCGGTTCCGTCGGGTTCGTCTCTCTAACATTGGACCCAGTTCAGCACAAAGCACCAAAAGCACACATCTAGGTAATCTAAATCGGCTTATGGCCAGTCATCATCATGGGCCAAAAAAATCCTCATGGTCCCTGAACACCCGTTCCCTTCTAATTCTGCCGTTGGCATAATCCTCTAAAAATTCTAGCGCATCCATTATGTTACATTACGGACGAATGGGATCGCGGTATTTGTGTTTTCAGCAATCAGTGATTGTTTCACACGTGTCCAAATGATTGTGATAATCACAGCCAACACTTATCCTTTTACATTTAAACAGCTGCGGCGCATAGATTAAAAGTGTAGATTAAATTAAGATTCGAGTCGAATGATGTATTTTACTTATATATATTTATTCATTATTATAAATATGTGACTAAATGTGTGACATTGAATGTATGGTGTATTCTCACCCTCTTACTGTAATTTTTGCTCATACTGTAATTTTTGCTCCTTTGTACATTTCCTTCTTTTGCAAAAGCACAATATTATCCACATCTGCACGTCACACTTTTATTTTTTTTCTTATTTTATATACTTTTATTCTATTTTTATTGTATTTAAAAACTAAAGTGCCTAACCTAACCTCGGCATTTGTGTGTGGACAGCAAAGAAAGAATTTCATTGCACCGAGAAATGTAATCTGTACTGTACACATGACAAACGTTTTGAATCTTTGAATCTCTTCACCCGCGGTTTTTCTTTTTTTCTTCCAAAATGTTGGCACGCATGTGTCAGAGTTTGCGCACATTCTGCCGTGAAGTTTTTTTTTTTATATATAGATCGCAACGTATGCGTAGGAAGAGGCGTACGCAACGGCTATAAATGAGACCCCTGGTGAGTCAACACTAAGATGATAAGTGACACTACGGCAAATATGAGTTGGGCCATATGAGAGACGCTATAACACCTGTTAACCTGTCTCAATGAACTTTGCAATATTATACTTTACTGTAGATCACTGATTCAGGAACCTGGGCAGTTTCCAAGAAAAAAAATCTTCACCAACAGTCCAGAGAATGGCTGAGTGGAGACATGGAACTTGAGAAAGGCCCAGGAAACCAGAAAAAAAAAACAATGATGGCAAATTTGAAACCCTAGCAATGCTTCAGTTCCGAAGTACAGTTCTGAGGTCCATATCAAAAGGAAGAAGTCATGTGACTGTTCCCAAACAGTGTTTCTTTACCATTTGTTCCGAAACGTTCCACCTGTTCATTCCATATTGAAAAGAAACTGGGCTAAATCTGATTATTTATGACCCTGTGCTTTCTAATCACAGAAATACTTGCATTATTTAGCTTTGTAAATCCATTTAACACTTTTATTTTACTCTGAATTTGTGACTCCTGTTTTGACATTCTTCTCTGTCGCCATCCTGAATTCTCCCATGTTCTATTCCACATTGTGCTTTGGCCTGCAACCCCTATTACAGCCACCTGTTACTGTGTGTGTGTTTTTTTAAAGCTATATCTATCCAGAGCCAGGGGACAGGGTCCCCTTTGATGTTTTTTTTTTTTAATCATAGCCAACTTAAAGCTACCAACAAGTGCATTGTTCTTCTCCACATTTTATATATCTGCATTTTCATCTCACATTTAATCTTGATCTTTTATGCATTTTTTTAATTTCTTCTATTCCCTTTTCTGTCCATTTTTATTCAAGTCCAGTAAAGCACACTGAATGACCTTTCTGTATGATAATGGGCTGCATAAATAAACTAGACTTGTTTCTGTCTCAGACCTGAGCTCTCCCTGCAGATTCAGCCTGGTTTGTGTTCCTTTTCTTGGAAACCTGGCTGTTGTGAAGGTAAAATAGCATTTGGCAGATGCCCTTATCCAGAGTGACTTACAGTTATTAGTTACAGGGACAGTCCCCCTGGACACACTGAGGATTAAGTGTCTTGCTAAAGGACACAGTGGTAGAAAGTGGGGGGTTTGAACCTGCAACTTTGTGGTCATCAGGTTCACAGGCAAGTGTTTTACATACTAGTCTACTACCACCCTAGTGTGCACTCCATTCTGGATTAATGACACTGACTTTGTCATTGCAGGTGGAAGGACACTGTCTGCTCTGCATGTGGTTTTGTTTGTATGAATTCTGTTTCCTGAATGAGAACCCATGCTGAGAGTGCACTTCTGTTACGTCCTTTGTGCTGTTTCCTTCTTTTTTGAGTAAAACAATTACACCTGACTCCTGCAAGCATGTCATCCTTTCCTACTTTCGTACACACTACGTGACAAACAATATTTAAGCAAGTAGTAGAAGTCTTCCAGTTGCTGCTGGCTGCTGATCAGCTCAGAAAAGAACCCAGAAAGACAAACTCAGTGGGTTTGTTCTGGCACAGACACAAAAGTTTGCGAGAAAGAGACTAGGAGAAAACTTAGGGAGCATTACCAAATTACCGGCCAGGTTTGTGAGGCGCTGAGCTTCTCTTGAGTAGAAAGATCACCGCCAATCAAAGTGGAGCAGCTCCCTGACACCCTCTGGTGGATAAAGGTGGCCCAGTCCCTGGATGTACAACAGAAAACTCAAACGTCTACGTTAATTACGGACAAGAAGTGAAAATGAAATGCAAAATAAATCAACATGAGTCATTTTTTATTTTAGAAGAGTATGAATATATTTTTATAACTGTACAATTGATCCCAAAGAGCATAAAAAAGCTTCCAGATTAAATAGTGATTTTGCACTTTTTATCTTTGGTTTTTATTTTATTTTTTCTCGATATAGGGCTTTGTGGAACAGGTAGTATGGAATGTGTCATACATACGGAATAAAGTAGTCTCAATGAGTCAGCAATCATAAATATAACATGGATCTCAACAGGTCACTAGCTGAATAACCACCAGGACACAGACATGGCATATATATATACACATACACACACACATACATATATAGGCACGGCGCCGTAGAGTGGCGACGTGTTGAATGCCGCTCCTCGCAGATTTGTCTGTTTTGTGTACACTGTCTTGTTTGTAATGTCTAGTTTACAACCAGTGAGTAGTCAAATCAAGTATGATAGACAAACACTCCTAAAAAT
>JBBIGA010070389.1:0-12050 GCA_037576975.1 Alestes dentex
AGAGAGACAGAGAGAGAGATAGAGAGAGAGAGACAGAGAGACGGAGAGAGAGAGATAGAGAGAGAGAGACAGAGAGAGGAGAGAGAGAGAGAGACAGAGAGAGAGAGAGAGAGAGACAGAGAGAGAGAGAGTAGAGAGAGAAAGATAGAGCAAGAGACAGACAGACAGAGAGAGAGACAGAGAGCAGCAGAGATAGAGAGAGCAGAGAAACAGACAGACAGACCGAGAGACAGAAGAAAAGAAGCAGAGATGTAGGAAATAGCACCTTCCCAGCACAGAGAAACTGTGCTGTGTTCCAGGTGTACATTAAGCGTGCAGCAGATTTGGCAGCGCAGTATGTTCATGCTGGCCACAGTCTGAGGAACTGTGAGAGACCACACCAAGCCAGAGACACATGCTTACAAACACTTACACTGTATTTTTTGCATCACCATTATTATTATTATTACAGTGATTATTATTACTATTACTATGTTCCCCATTGTCCACCAGGCAATACATGGTTCACTTCCAAAAGAGAAATGCTATAAAAATTGAAGGGAAGAGAGAGAGAGCGAGAGGGGCCGGAGACAGTGAGGGAGAAGGGAAATAAAGGAGAGAGAAAGAGAGATGCAAGAAAGAGTCAAGGAAAGAGAGAGCGAGAGTGAGAGGGGGTTGGAGGGAGTGAGAGAGAGAAAGAAAGAGAAGGAGAAATGCAAGAAAGAATAAAAGAAAGAGAGTGACAGGGGTTGGAAGCAGAGAGAGACCGAGAGAAAGAGAGGGAGACAGAAAGAGATAGAGAGAAATAAAGAAAGAAACAGAGCAAACCTCTCTCTCGCTCCCACACACAACAGCGCCTCTGGAGGTTCGTCACGGAGACGTCAGTTTGTACACAATGGCAGTGAAAGAGAAACGGATTAGGAAAAAGACAGATGCCTCTCTGTTTATGAGCTTTGCTATGAATCTAATCCTTGTCTCTAAGTCCCAGCTGACCTTAGAACAGTACACAGAGGCACAGAGACACAAGCCATAAGTGATAGATCTGCCTGACTCTGATCTCAGAACAGAATCCGGCCTTTAGGAGTTTCTCACAGGTGCCACTCAAATGCCACTACGACCACAGAGATCTGAGCCACTATGAAAACTCCACAATAACAGTCCAGGCTGAATGTTATCTTGTCTTAACAAGACGTGTGTGTGTGTGCGTGTGTGTGCGCGTGTGTGCGTGTCCTGTCTCCTAGCCAATAAGTGTTCACTGGCATTAGAAACTTCCCACGCTCACACACACACACACACACACACACACACAAACATACACACACTCTCATACCCCCACTCACGTGCATACACAAGACACAGCACACACACACACATGCGCGCGCACACACAACACACAGAGGTTCTTCTGAGCACAATAGTGGTGGGTTTCGTTTCAGACAGTGTTATCGACAGTTCCAGCCCCCACCGACCTCATAACGCTCGCCAAGCTACACACAAAGGAGATGAAAGCTGCACTGAGCTCATCAGTGGGCGACACACAACAAAATCTCCGCCGTTCCTTCCACAGGACGGACAAACAAACCTGCGTTTATCACAGCTTTCAGGACATTTTACTATTTTCTGACACTGAATATAATAGACAACACTAGGAAAACCTCAGATGTACTTTTTTTAAGCTAACAGTAAAAATGCAACATTGATCATTTCTCATGATTTCCTTACGAACAAAATCGGCCAATGGACGATTTTAATTAACCTTTTTTTCAACTGAAAGCTCACACTGTATGAGCTAAAGGGACACATAAAACACACCAGAAACATTTTCTGTTAAAGTCTCTCAACAAATGCACCAAATGAACCAAACCAAACTGGCATTTTCAATTTTTAAATCATAAATCAAACAATATATATATTTTTTAAAACAGCACCTAAGCAACTAAGGTGTTCAGCTGATTTAATTAGTGATTGATTTTTTGAAGTGATTGATTTTTCTGCACAATACATGTGTAGCAACAGCATTCGCACACAGCACCTCTCCTTTTAATCTCGTTAAATTACAGCAGATACAGCAAATCCTTGATATTAAAGTGACCCATTTCTAAATGATGTGCCTTTTTTCTCACTCGCAGAACTGAAAAATATTTGTGTAAAGCAAATAAATAGAGAGCTGGTCAGTACGTGGGCTTCCATAACCTGTTTAATGCAAAATATGAAACTGCAAACTGAGTAAGTAACGAAAAAGAAATGAAGGTGAACATGAGGTGGGTTTTCAGATGATTCAACAAAGTAATATTTGCAAAACTGAACCAGAAACACATTTTTCTTTTGCACTGAAGCCATATCTCATGACATGAAGAGTCACATGACATGGTCTGACACACAAAAATGCACCAAATACACCTAAAAGAACTAAAAGTCACAGCGGTCACCCCGCATTCTGCAAAAACGGACTCTCTCGGTCAGGATACGACAGGCACTATTGTGCTGCAGGACAAACGCTGAGCCAGTCATCTGGACGTGTGAGATCCACAGGACCTCTGAAAAACCACCCAGCTTTAACTGCATCACAATCCTCAGTGGAAATACATGGTTGACTTGTTTTTTGTGCAAAACGGCAATAGAAATCCACCTTCTGACTTTTACATAGTACTGTAAAGTGTACATGGGTACATGCTAGCACGTAACAGTGCTTTTTGATTGGTGGCTGTGGCAAAGAGAATTTCTCAGAGGGAAGAAGTGCCCTTTACAGAAGCCATTACTTTGTACACTGGTTTCAATAGTGCTCTCAGAACACGGGGTGAGAAGACGTATTGCTCAGATGTCTGTCAGACATGTCCAGACAAGTCTGCAGTCTAAAGAAGAGCAAGTTTCTTTTATTCCCAGTCACTGATCTCCAAACCACCCCGGCGTGTCCTCTCACAGCGCCCTCAGTTCAGAGCCGGGTGAGAGGAACCGGCTGTAAACCGGCTCCTAAATAATTCTGGGATGAAAAATTGTGACAGGCAGATGGAAGGGGGGGGTAGGGGGTTATGTATTTACATCTTCCAGACATTTGTAAACGCTGAAGGGAGACTTGTGGAGCCGAGCTTCGACATGCAATTTTTCGCTCGGTTTCAGGGATCCGGCCTTTCCTAGGTACTTTGGTAAACAGTGAGTGGGGTGCTCAGGATGGTAAACAAACTACAACGCAAAACGTGCTGAAGATATCGTAAATACACACTCACGTTTTACGCCACTGAGTCTAGAAACGTTTCAGTTGGTTACACACAAAACGTGTCCGTAAATACTGTAGGTTTTGTGCCATGAAGAGCGTATTCGCTTCCAGCTGAGGAGAAAACAAGCAAAAGCTGGTTGTGGGTGGGTGTGTGTGCGTGAACGTCCCACTGTGAGGAGGTTTGCGATGATATTCGAGCAAAGTCTCTCAGCGGGTTGTTGCAAGTACGTGAAATCACACTTTTGCTCAGTGATGCTTTACAGGAGATGAATACATTAAAAAAAATCCCTAGAAACCAACAACAGTCTTGTGTCTTCTCTTCAAAAGGAACAGAGGCCATCACAAGTACACAGTCCCAGGAGGGTTAGAAACAAACAGCAAAAGATCTTATTCAACACAACTTGTGACAGACCAAAAAAATCCCCTTAGCTCAAACGCAGTTTGGTGTCTGAAGGTTGCTTCTTCAGTTTTATACTCCAGCTATGAAGGCTTATGCAGCTGACAAGTACTGGAATCTCCTACGTTACCAATTATAACTGCGTAAACTGCATCCCTAAATCATCACAAACTTGCATCAGACCATGTTTATCAGACTAAAACTGCATTTATAAAATACAATGTGAGGCAGTGGCACTGTATAACCTGCAGAAATGTATAAGAAAAATATAAATAGCAAGATATTCACCCACACTGTCTGCTCATATGACAATGTCCCCATAATCAAAACACAGAAAGAACAGAGCATAGATTAGCATAGACTTTCAACCTAACTATAGCAGTAGCACTGATCCAACATTTCGTACAGTGAATTTTGTCTGTACTTTGGTCTGTTTTTATAGGCAACAGTCAGTCATTCAATGTCGGAAGCCACATAATTTTTGGAAATGAATTAACTGTGTGGTGGTGATGATTTAGATATGTGTTCGTCGTGGTGCTAGCCGTGAGGCTACAGACTTCTGTTCAGTGTTTATCTGTCTACCTACCTTAGCCTTTGACCACAGCACGAAAGTGAAAAAGAAAAATTGTGGGAAAAAAAAGGACAAAACACATTCCTGGTCTGAACAAGGGCATTTGGGATAAGATGCTAATGACAAATTATGTACGTTTTCTTTAGTTTTGCGCTAAAACTGCCACAATTGTTTGGACTCTGGAATGGACCCGCAGGAGTTTAGCAGTTGCTGTGGTCTGAACTGGATGCTAAATCTTATGTGTGTATTTGTGTGAGGGTGTTTGTCCATCTGTGGACATTTTCAATGCTTTTTCTCTCAGAAACGCCCAAAGTCTCATCATACCAGCTTCAGTTTAGCTTCCTGCAGCAACATGCAATATATAAAGGCACAAGTGTCTTATATAAAACTATAACTACGGTTAATATTTGCATGTGGGTATGCAGGTCCCTGGCTGGGACCGACCCACAGAACAGGAAGCGCGGCACTTCCACCTGCCACACCTGACTTAGCTTCAGGAGGACCTGATCATTAGCTAATGATATGACTCAGTGGTTAGGAAGCACTGTCAGGTCGGTGCTCATGGTGTATGGTAAATTCATAGCTGTGAATGACTAGCTGTCTGATTTTTGTTTCCTGTGTGCTCAGAGAGCAGCTTTCAGAAGATTAAGAATAGAGACTTAATAGCTTAAAAGACAGTCTTTTGATGTTCCTTGCATCATTCGACTGAGTCAGATCAGAAACGGAGAAAGAAAGAAAACAGAGTGAGTCAGGAGCAGAATGTGAACACAGAGCAGGGCTGCACAATTTGTTATTTGTAGTGAGACTGCAGGCTGCTACATTTATATATACATACAGCTCTGAAAATAAATAAATAAATAAATAAATAAATAAATATAAAGGAAATGATAAAGCATGAAAATACGAGAAATGATGCAGCGTTTACAGAAAGAAAACAAACCTCTCGTTCACTCTTAAATAAAATGGCAGTAACGGTCACATTGCGAGAGGAGAGTGTTGATTACAGCAGTGGTTTTTATACTTTTCCTCATCACTGTTGGGTTTTTAGGATGTCACAAAACATATCGCAATTTCAAATCAGTATCGTGCAGCACAAACACAGCATGTCTGGCATTTGTCATCATTTTTACATCTTTTTCTGTTATTCTTCTGTTAGTTAAGTTCTAGCTGGGTCTCACTTTCACCATGCTGCTACCAAGCTGGGTGTCAGATCCCGTCAGAACTTTTACCCCAGACTCCGCCCTCGTCCCCACAACAGCGCCTAATGCCTAAACCCCCTGAGTGATAATCACATGACCCTAATTATTGGTCTTAAATACCCCCAGACCTCCACATTCAGATTTGTGAAGTGTTGCTGTGGACTATCCCTGCATACCGAGCGTGTTTTGCTCTTTGTTGTTTGACTTACCTGCTCTGTATTTCTTACCCTGCCTGCATTTCTTGAATTTGTTCCCGTCTCGCCCCTTTTGTTTTCTTTGCTGATGTGCATTCCTGGACTCCGACTATTTGGACTCTACTCTTGGACTCTTTGGTACGATAATTTGGAAGTGTTTGCTAATTGGACTGCCTTTTGGTTTTGGCACTCAGTTTCTGTTTTTTGTAATCTGCTGCTTTACAGAATGAATCTTGTTGCCTGTTTGCCTCGGTGCTGGGGCCTGTCTTGGTCTGAGCCAGACACTGGGAGGACACACAAGGCTTAGCAGAGCTTCCTCAGAGTCACTAAAGCACCCTCTGAAGCACCACTCCTTTTTTAAAAATGGCCACTAATGAAAGTGACCATCCTGTCATACGTGAACTCACCACAGCACACAGTGTGAACAGTGTGAACTTCTTCCTCTGTATTTAATCCATTCACCAAGTGAAGCAGCGGGCAGGAACAAAGCGCCCGGGGAGCAGAGTGTGGGGACAGTACCTTGCTCAGGGGAACCTCAGAGGCACCCCTAGCAGTCTTGGGAATCGAACCC
Organism: Alestes dentex; assembly: GCA_037576975.1. Classification (NCBI taxonomy): domain Eukaryota; kingdom Metazoa; phylum Chordata; class Actinopteri; order Characiformes; family Alestidae; genus Alestes; species Alestes dentex. The sequence goes on from JBBIGA010070389.1 coordinate 6,126, forward strand.
ACAACTTCCTAATCGCAGGGCGAGCGCCCAAACCACTAGGTCACCAGCTGCCCCAACTTCTACTAGAAATGTCATTTGACTCTGGTAGTATCACGTTAAATAATGGGGGGGGTAATCCTCTCTGCCCAGAGACAGTGAGGCCGATTATGATGTCTTTGACTCCCAGGAGGCTGGTGGTCCCACTATATGGTTTTCTGAGTACATCGTGAGTACGGGCAGCACTTCCGGATCAGGTGATCTCAACCTTAGCAGATGGTGGTTTGTATGCTATATCACTTTATACTGGCTACATTTTGGCTGGTGGCCTGGTCGTTAGGGTCGGCCCCTGCAATCCGAAGGTTGTGGGTTTGAATCCCAGGACTGCCAGTGGAACCACTGAGGTACCCTTCAGCAAGGTACCGTCCTCACACACTGCCCCCCCCCCAGGCGCCGTGTTCCTGGCTGCCCGCTGCTTCACTTCGAGAATGGGTTTAAATACAGAGGAGGAATTTCACACTGTTCACACCGTGTGCCGTGGTGTGTCCACGTAAGACAAAACTGAGAATTTTCACATATTTTAAAAGCAGTTTCCAAAAATTTAGTGAAATTTGCTGACATGCTGCGTTGACACGGCGATCCTGTTGATTCTCTCCTGAACTTGTGGCTCTGTCTGACAAATCAACTGTAAATCTTTCACCCTGTGTTCCCCCTCTGACTGCAGTGACTCCTCGGTTCTCTGTAAACCAGACAGGAGAGCGGAGAGGGGCTGATTCACTCTGAGTCTGAGGGTCCGACACAGCTGACTCAGACAGAACATCTGTGTCTACATCTGCTCTTCTGTGTCTGCGCATAACAGAAACTAAAGGTGAACACCGGAGGTCTCGCAACACCACTCTTCCAGCATTTTACAAACGTTCAAACCTCGAGTGCCAGCCAATGTCGACCCCATGCAGGCTTCAACCGAGCTGTCTTTCATTAAAGCAAACCTAAAATCAGTCCATCGTGACGCTCAAACACGCTGCTACCCCACAGGAAGAAATGACATCAGTGTCAGTGTACTTAAGGCCAGACTCGCTACAGGACAGGATCAGATTTGTTTTTATTCTTGGATATCTGATCCAGCCTTTTCTGCCGCTTTCAGCCATCTGTCATGTGCACAGACTGGCGCCATCACTAATGTACTCACATCAACACACAGGTACTGCGAAGGTAATGCAAATAGGAGAAATATTTGCTCACATGTATCAGAAAACATTCTCACGCCTGCACGAAAACCCTGTCTGTGAAAAGTTCAGAGGTGCCAAGCTCGGGAAAATGTTTTCATAAACAATGCCTAGGAAGCAGTAACTTGCAAATGCAATGGGAAGCTATTTTGCCATCTTTCTGTGAACCTATAAAACTGAAGGAAGGACCGGCATTTTTTTAATTTATTATTCCCAGTATCGTTTTCCTTTGTTTGACCATTTCTTGTTTTATTTCCACAAAGCACTTTTTCTTCCCATAATTTTGTGACTGTCCCTGATACTGAGACAGACAACAGAGCTAAAACGGTAATAACATGGCAGCTGGAGCTTAAACTTTGTCATAAAAAAAAAAAAAAAATAATAAGTGCACTGTTCAGTAAATATGAGTGACTGTAGTATATGGTGTGATTTAGATTTAGATTTAAAGATTTCAGTCACAAATACGACATGAGGTTTACTGTATCAGGCTCCTGATGTTTTGCCTGATATTCAGTTGTTTGAGAGTTTAGATGTGACTGTTGTCCTGGGATGACTATGTCTTTAAACATCCACCGTAACACAGTCGGCTCTGTACAGCTAGACAGGCCTAGAAGACACGATGAACATGGGGCTGAATTTTCAATAGGAGTGAACAACACAACATGTACCAGTGTGGTAATAAATTCTATTGCATTATGGACAATTCGAATTTTCCTGGAAATATGTTGAATACTGTCAGAAACCTGACGCAGGAACCAGCTGCATGTTCATTACAAAGAGAACAGAATTAGGCCTGGTCTTAAGAAATGGCTTTAATGTGAAACTTAAATAAAATCATGTGTACTCTCAGAATTCTTTCGGTTTTATCCTATCAAGCCTTGAAACACCGCAATATGTCGATATGAAACAGGATCGTGTTAAATAAATGAACCCAAATAAACAAGGACCATTAAAAATCTAAATTAGAACCACAGTAACTGAAGATTAACAGTGAAAATCAAACGTTATTGAAAAAGTCCGAAAGGAGGCGAGGCACCCCCAGCGTAGAACAAACGTAAACAAACACACACACACACACACACACACACACTCTCTCACACACACACACACACACACTTTCCGAAATCTTTCTAATGTAAATGTGGCCATGGCAACAGCTAGCACCTGTTTGAGTCACTTAAGGAGAATAATACAGAAGCTACTGCTGCTCTCGGGAACACACACACACACACACACACACACACACACACACACACACACACACAAATATCTCGCACTTGACCATCTGTTTCACTTCTAAATAGGAAACACGACACCTCTCACCTTTCTAACTACACAGCAACGTGCCATAAACCAGCACACACACGCGCGCACACACCCACACCCACACCCACCCACACACACTTCTTCCCAACAACTGTGCTATTAATAATTAAATATGAAATCATACAGAAGTCTCTGAACGACACAGGGCACCTCGCTTCCTGTTATTGTGGGTAATGTGGGTTTTTCCCATGTGTACGTAAATGTGGAAACCCTTATTAACTGTTTGGGGTTTTCACTGGAAGTCAGTAACTTCTGCTTGTCACACACACACACACACACACACACACACACACACACACACACACACACACACGTGTGCATTTATACAGCAAACAAACCAAAGTCCAGCTTCAGAGGTCAGTGTGAAAGCCATAGTAAAGTTCAACACACCGTCAGCTGGATATTCTCCCACTGTCCGCGCGTGTGTGTGTGTGTGTGTGTGTGTGTGTGTGTGTGTGTGTGTGTGTGTGTGTGTGTGTGTGTGTGGTAAAAAAATAAAAAAAAACTGAACCAGCCTTTTGGTTCTGCTTCTTGAACTGATAAAGCCCAAACTACACACATGGTGTTTACACTGCAGAGCACTTGTCATTCCTTCTAAAGCAAAACCCAATGCGCTACTGTGGTATAATCTAATGCAGCATAAACTCTGCGTGGTTTTTGCCAGAGATATCTAAAACATCCATTTGCCTTGTTCTTGTCATCCAAACAAATGAAGTCTAGACAAATGAAGTCTAGACTCGAGCCTGTCGATACAAGGACGCAACCCGACTGTAAATCTAGTTAAGTGCACAATTTGCTAAGTAATTAAATTTGCAGTAATGCCATTACAGACTAATAGTGTAACGAGACTAAGTTGATAACTAGGGGTGGTCCGAACAGCACGTCACAGGCTTTGAATCTCTGTAGGTATTTTCCGAACCTGTATTTGAATACTTTCAAAATTACCTATAAAAAAAATTAAGATTCACATTTTTAAAAAAATCAAATAAAGTTGGTTCTTGTTCAAATGTAAATTTTATGTTTCATTCAGATGTAATGTGTATTGTAACTATTTATATATAATTACATCTCATTGCTGCTGGAAACAAAACTTCATATCTCCAAGAAAAGTAAAGCGTAAGACGAAAGTTAAATAAAAACAAAAAATTGGACCAATTTCTACAGGACCAATTATCATGAACTTGTGACACAGAGTTAAAGACAGCTGGTACTTAGAAATAAAAAAAAAGAATGAAAAAAAAAAGAAAGAAAAAAACGACGATCCGAGGTTTCCTTTAGGCAGGTACACGACTCATCAAAGTTACTGTACCTTTATACCAACTTCGCAACGTAAATAACGGATCAGTTTTCTTTTTACACGTTAATTTAAAATGCTTCCATATATATGATTTCAAACATCTCTGCTCATTTAGTTTTAACGGCCACATGAAAAGCCCTCTCCTTTCTAAAGCCCTCTGATGATGAAATGTGTTGTAGTCTGGATTCTGTGGCTTCTGAATTCTGAATTTAGTTTACATATAGTTTACATATATGTATATGTATTTATTTTACTACACAGATGTCCATATTTATATTTCTAGATTGTTTCGTGTACATTTTACACTGTACAGTTGGTGTAGTATTGTATTCTATTCTATTGTTTTGTTCATTTTTGCTGCTCTTAACGCTGTTTCGTCCACTTTCTGCCGTGACAAAGCAAATTTCCCACTTGTGGGACGAATTATCTTATCTTATCTTATCTTATCTTATCTTATCTTAGTAGAAACGACTGTAAACAAAATGTATTTATGTACCTGCTGGAAAAAGCAGGAAATCGCGTTGAAAAAAATGACGTTGCGCTCCACCTTGCACTCGTTTGATTTACAGCTGCAAGAAAATTGCTTTCACTTGTTCTGCGAGCCATTTTGCAGTCGTCAGTGACGCAGGGTTCAGGGTGCTGAGAGTGAATAGCTTGAAGTGAGTGTATTTATTTAGGCACCGGAGTAGTCTTTAGAGATAAAGCTCACAGCTCCATCTCGGCTGTATTCATTCCCAGCAACACCTTCTGTGCTGAGCAAGCCAACCGTATAGAGGCAAGCCCTCACTATAGGCATCACCATGATCTTTATCAGCGTTAAAGTAAACAGGAACATCTCTCTCAGCGCTCGCTCCATCACCCTGTACACACACGGCTCATCGCTCCCGGGCCACGGACGCCTTGTGCATAAACTTCCATTGTGATACATTTTCCTCGAGACAAGCATATTTGAAATGGACACCTTCTACAGTACATTGCTATGCACGTACACTAGAGATCCATGCAGCTGGTGTCCTGGTGGTTAGGGAGTTGCTCCCGCGATCGGAAGGTTGTGGGTTTGAATCCCAGGACTGTCACCACTGAGGTACCCTCAGGCAAGGGACTGCTCCACACTGCTTCACTTGGTGAATGGGTTAAATGCAGAGAAAGTATCTCACACTGTTCACACTGTGTGCTGTGGTGTGGTGTGGTGTGTTCACGTGTGACTATAAGGGCCACTTTAGTTTAAAACTGATCCAGTAATCACAGTGGCCTGAGGACAGAAATTCTTTGTCTTCTACATGTGTGTGTTTTAAAGAGGTTTAAGTTATATCCACCTGACTTAAAGGAGACCTGCATAACATTTTATAGTGGAACACTTTGATCTGAGTGGTGTGTGTGTGTGTGTGTGTGTGTGTGTGTGTGTGTGTGTGTGTGTGTGTGGTGGGGGTGGAGGGCTGAGGAACAAAGTTAAAATGCAAAACTATAAAACATTTGTGCCAACTGACCTGAGGCAAATACTCATCATAAATCCATCACACACACACACACACACACACACACACACACACACACACACACACACACACACAAAACACAAATTGAGTGTCAATCTTTCAATCAATGTGCCTAATTGACTGTGACCATTTGTCCTAATCAATCAGTCAGTCAGTCATTTAAAATTTCAGGACTGGTCATAACCCCAAGCTGACCCTTTCTGATTGGTCTTGACACTGGCATGAACTCCTTGGCCACGCCCACCCTGGCTCTTCTCATTCACACCGGTCAAAAAGCCCAATAAATCTCTCAACAGGTCATGATTCATGCGCTTTCAGTCATTCAACTTGCTGCGTGTGTGTTTGTGTGTGTGTGTGTGCGCGCGCGCGCGAGTGTGTGTGTGTGTGTGTGTGTGTGTGTGTGTGTGGTATAGGTGGAGTGCTCTGCGAGTAGCAACACGCAGCTTGTAAACCATAAGTGAATGTGAAGGAATGAAAAGCCAGTTTTGAGTGAGACCTGATGGCATGCGGACACAGCCAACTGGCAAAAAGAGCAGGACACAGAGGCAGCCTCTGTTCTCACACACACACACACACACACACACACACACACACACACACGAAT
>JBBIGA010070409.1:0-12049 GCA_037576975.1 Alestes dentex
GCTGAAGACCTCCTTTAAGTCTCTATATGGCAGCGGGATGGTGTTGGCGTAGTCAACGGGTCCTGAGGGCTCCCCAGAACACGTCCCAGCCGCCGTCATGAGACAAAGCTCCTGACAGGTCGAACCCCACTGAAGAATTCACTGCTGGCTCCAAGAAATCAGGGGGAAATCAGCTGCTGGCTCCAGGAAAACACCTCGCACTTCCTGTCAATCCCATTCCATTTTTTGGGGAGTGATATTTTGGGTAAAACTCATGCTGATGAAGATGCTGGGGAGGGAGAGTGAATCGGAGCGGGCGGCTGAGGCGTAGGCACCTTGACAGAGGGTTCGGAGCGAGTCTGCTGCAGGAAAGCGACCTGTTGTTTTAGCCTGGCCACCTCCTGCTTCAGGTTCTCAATCTCCTCTCCCTGTCGACTAACCATCGCCACCAGCGCGACCCAGTCCACTGGGCTCACAACAACTGGCTCATTCGTTCTGTCACAAGGAGAATGAAACACGAACATACCTGGCCAGAAGTATTCGCCCGTGTAGCATGAGGGAAGAGCCCAAGTGCAGACAGAAGCGCGTTGTTCTGCAAACACTCTGAAAAAGAGGTAGATTCCCACCGGAACCAACATTCAAACTCATGCTCACACAGTGAGTACTCACGTGAGTCCGGAGATGAAGATGGCAGGGCGAGAGTGACGAGACTCAATGAATGAGCAATCCGGATCAAGCTGTTTCCTGTTTATATACCCTGTGACACGTTCATTTCCTCTGACCTTTGCGCGACACCTGACGTGTGCATGTGACAAATCACAAGTATTTAGACCAGGGGTGTCAAACATACAGCTGGATCCGGCCCAGCGATCAATTTTGTTCGGCCCGCGGACTCTTTTCAAAATTTGAAACATTTATTAGCTTTTTATCATTTTGTCTAACACTGTAACTTTCTATTTTATTAGTTGAAAGAATATTCAGACATTGGGTATTGCGTGTGCTGCATTTGATGACTCTGCGCTACACATGAAGAAAGCGAGACCTTAAATTTAGACCCATTTGGCCCACGAAGAAAATGAGTTTGACACCCCTGATTTAGACAAATCAAAAGAACAGTGTGGTCAAAAATACAGTAAAATAATTCAAGATTTCTAAAAAAGAAAATGTGAAGGCACATGCATAGCCTAGCCATCATATGAGCTTAATCGCATTGCACATCCAAAAAAAGAAAATTGCAAGTCCAGCAGATATCTTGAAATGATAATTGCCAAAATTACTTTGCAATTTTTTTTTTTTACTATATTACAACAAATTCCCCTTCCATTTTGTTCATATTTATACATACAAAGTCATTAAATGTGTAAATCTGAAGCGGATATTTGCACTGGAAGTGTATAATATAAAAAAAACCCTCACTGTAACTGCAGGCTGAGCAGAAACCACAGGATGTTCAGATCATTCAGGTTCTATTGGGTCAAAATCAGCTGTAAGGACCCATATATGAAGCTGAACCATGTTTTTACTGCAAACACCAAACCTGCTGACAAATGTGACAAAAAACAGAGAAAGATGATCTCAGTTAGTGGTGGATTCATTTTATACTTACTGATGGAGGGAAACAGTAACTAGCTATGTCAGATGGACGATGTGAGCGTGGGTGTTTCGTTTCTGACTGACCTTTTGCTCTCTGGCTGTTCATTTGAACTGACGTTTTCTATTTCTCTCGGCTCCATCTTTTTTATCCATTTTGTGAAGATACTTTTACATTTGAATGGGTGCAAATGCACTTTGCTCTTCTTTAGTCCATCTTTCGTTCATCATAGTAGCCTGTAAACCCACTGACCACAAAGTTGCAGGTTCGAACTCCCACTTTCTACCGTTGTGTTCTTGAGCAAGACACTTAACCCTCACTGTCCCTGTAACTAATGATCGTAAGTCGCTCTGGAAGGTGAAGCTGTTTGCCAAATGCTGTAAATGTAAATCTTTGCATCTGGCTCCACTTTTGTTTTTCAATATGTGCATTTAACAGTAGTTTGAGAAAAGAAAACTGTCGCATAAATATATTTACAACCTGCTTTTTATTCCAAGAAGTACTGTGCCTTTAAGACTGATGCATGTAATTCTGATGTCTGTTCTGATTAGCTGCCCTGTACCGCACCTCACTTACAACACAGTCCAGGCTGAAATATTCATTATAACCTGAGTGTGAATGTGCAGGGCTAAACTGCTGTAGACTGAAAAGGCAGATATACAGCAAGCTCCACAATTACAGGAAACCCAAGAACAAATTTTCAGATACATAAAAAAATAATATAAAATAAACAATATATACAAACAAATAAAATATTCCTTAATGTTCTACAAGTGTGTTTATTTAGGAGAATCTGTTCAAAAATATATATGGAGCAACATTTTTGCACCTCTAAAAGTCTGCAGAATATATAAAGCCTTTTTATCTAAGGATCTATATAATATTTCTTTTTGTTGCAGCTCCTCAAGAAATTTAATGTTGTCACTGACAATTTCTTGTTCCTTGTGGTATAAATACATGATTATACTCCTGTGAAATCCCTTTTGTGCTCTACTCAATATGATCTGTATGTATGAGAGAGTCTGTGGCTGTAAAGTGGCCAACTAATGATAGGGTTCGGAATTGATTTTACTGATACCAGTGCTATTATGGATTCTGCTCATCAGTCCAACTCTCCATAGATTCCTTTCCACATCAATATTCTGTGGCAGCGGGAGGCATTCACAGATGTTAAGTGTCAGAAGTTTCAGCACAGCTATTGAGTCATATGATCCTGTTGCATTCGACAATTTGGTTCTCATTTCCCAACCCTACCAAATGAAATGTTCATGAACGTGCCACATTCAGAGCTAAATAATTATCCACTAAGTATTTTAAAGCACTACAAAATAAAGCAGTTCTACAAACACACAAGCAAACAGCTACTAGTTAAACAATGCACAACAGTCACTAATTAAACAACATCATTAAAGTAAAGCTAACTTACAACTAAGGAATATATATTAGGGTCAAGCCAAGACCCAACTGTAGATCCAGTAAGGTAATCAAGTTTCACTGGGGAAAATTAAATCCAAAGCCAGTAGTTCATAGAGCAAACAAATCCAGAATGCAGTTTAGAGAATTAACCGGGGACTTTGTGAGCTGGTGCCAGCCAAACTACCTCCAGATAAACTCTGGAAAAACCAAGAAGCTGGTGGTAGACTTCCGCAGGCACTAACATCCTCAAAGTGCAACCACTGAACATCCAGGGCATGGACACTGAGGCTGTGGAGAGCTACAGGTACCTTCATGTTCATCTGAATAATTAACTGGACCTTCTGCGGAGGCTCAGGTCTTTTGGAGTGCAGGGGCCACTCCTGAAGACCTTTTTTGACACAGTGGCATCTCTGCTGGGGACAGAAAAAGACTGAACAGGCTGATCTGCTCTAGGATGCCCTCTGGACCCAGTAGAGGTTGTGAGTGACAGGAGAATGGTGGCTAAGCTGCCATCCCTGTTGGAGAACATCTCCCACCCCATGCAGGAGACTCTGACAGCACTGAGCAGCTCCTTCAGTGGCAGCCAGCTGTATAGAGATTCCGAAGGTCTTTCCTTCCAACTGCTGTCAGACACCTAGCAGTTGACCACACACACACAAACAAAAAACACACACATCCAATACACCATGGACTAATAGGTGGTAGTTTCTGTGCAATATCCTCTTGAGTGCAATTATCTGATGCAACGTGTAATTTTTGGGGTGGAATGTTACCAGGTGAAATGTGTAATTTATCTTGCCGCATTATTACTGTTTTTATTCAATGCCTGTCACTCAATTGTGTACTTGGGTATATATCCACAGTGTTCTTACATACAGTCGTAAACAAAATTATTCTTACCCCTGACAAATTTTGACTTAGTTACTTTTATTCAACAAGCAAGTTTCCTCTTAATAGCCAAATAAAAGCTTTTCTATTGATTAATGAGAAGGGTATGAATTATATTGGACACGCCACTTTTTGTTCAAATGTAAATAAAAGCTGAGAAATATTTTTCTCCACAATGATGCCTCTTGTACATCGTCTTAATATCTTCTGGGAGACGCCTGTGTCATTTCCAATCAAGAAGAAACTTGCTTGTAACTAAGCCAAAATTACTAAGTCAAAATTTGCCAGGGGTATGAATAATTGTAACTGTATATGTATCCAGTCTGTACATACTGTATATGCATACATATACTCAGTGTGTACACACATACATATACATATATATTTTTCAATACATATGTCCATATTTATATTTTCAGATTATTAACTGGAGAAAATTCTAGCAATAGTAATGATCTGGCAGGACAAGAGCACAAGAATGAAGAAGCACATGGCAACAGCAGTAGGGTGGCCAAAAGTCACAGTCTGGGGTGAAGCAATGACAAGCTTTACAGAGGTTCGTGCAGGAAATCATGAGCATCAATAAAATCAACAAATTTAAACAAATAAACTGTGTTAAACAGTCTAAAACCGTTGCTTGCTCTCCTACATGCTCCAAAGCAGCGCCACACGGCCGCTCTCTAGACCCCCTCCATCTGCAGGTTTTCCCCACTCACTTGTGGTCTGAAACTATTTATGTTACTTTGCGTGTCCTGTTTCTAAAACTCCAGTAGCGGTTATTATTATTACATGTTTTTAAAATTACAACAACATTGGTTCTACGTGACACAGGAACACTGTTTGGCCATATGATGACAATTTACCATTTGTATCACTACTGCCAAAGATCCATGCCATGCTCTAATGGTTTAAATGAAAAGTCACGGGAACAAATTCCTCACTTGCTTACTGCAGAATTACATTTCCTGTTATGTGTGTGTATATATATATATGTGTATATATTAATAACACTAAATAGTTAAATGTATGCTTGTGTTTGGTTTTATTTTTTATCACAGTTCTGCAGGTTTATAGACTATTAGAAACTTTATGATAAGAAATATAAAATAGGATTACTTGACATTCTAAAATATAATGACATTAGACATTCATTATTAAATTTACTTTTGAATTACAGTTTATTTATTATTAAATACAGTTTATTTATTATTCATTTCATTTTTTTTTTCATTTTTGTATATGCTAGACTTAAATAAGCACACAAATCTTTCACTTTTTTAAATCTCCTGGATATTATGATGTATGTTGTATTTGCCATGTATTATAATATGTGTCAGCGCACACTAGTGTCAGAAAATGAAATATCAGAATGTAGAATCAGGCAGGAAAGTTACTGACAGTGAGTACGCGATCATTCAGACACACAACAGCATGCAATAAGCTGATGAATCTAATTCGTTTTTCCTGAACATGTGACCCTCAGAAGCAACCAGAGTACAATGCCTTCATATCCAGTGGAATGTTTTATACATACAAATAATAATAGATATAAAGGTAAATACACTATATGCACAAAAGTATTGGGACACACCTTACCTACTCAGGTGGCCCTTTACTTCCAGTGAAGGGCAATATTAATGCTTCAGCAAAAGACATTTTGGACAAAGCCATGCTTACAGCTTTGTGGAAACAGTTTGGGGGAAGAGCCTTTTCTATTCCAGCGTGACCAGTTCACAAAGCAAGGTCCAGGGGGGACCAACTCCATATTGAAGTCTATGAATTTGAATGCAATGTCATTAAACCTGTTGGTGTAATGGTCATGTGTCCCAATACTTTTGTCTATATATTGTACCTAAATATTAGTATTGCAGTGTGCTAAATGTTAAAAAAATATTTCATTCACTCATTCCATGGGTATAAGCAAGCAATGCTGTCCAGTTTCTTCATTAATTTAATGAAATGTAAATGTCAGTTTGAGAGCCACTGATGAAGTCAACATGACGCCATTTAATGTACAATAATATGAGACATGTGCACACTCATAAATGTACAGTACAGTACAAAAAATGCAAAGATTCATGGAATAGGAAGAGATTTTGTAAGTAGTGTTGCTATTTGTTTGCTTTTCACCTTGACTACAACTGAGGAATTTTCAATTACTGTGCTCAACCATCAAATCAAATCAAATCTGTCTTCCTGCGAAAATGTGTGGTCATTCTAATTTTTTTTCCTCTTCTCTCAACTTGACCTTCTCATTCCCATCACACACTCCTTCAACAGACTGATTAGATGATCGCTATAGGCATTGCAGTTCTCATTTAGTCATATGATTGTTACCTGGAAATTTTCAATCAAATCTGAAAGATTTCAATGTCAAATGAAGTGACTGGCTAATCCTTTTCAGAGAAAAGTAAAGGCAATGAAAGAGAGCTGCATTGAGTCTTTTTTTTTTTTTTTGTTCACATGCTTGCACTTGTTTAGAACGACTATCAGCAGCCACCCCCTTTGCAGATAAGATTGGATGGCCCTACTACTAAGTGTACTTGTCATCAGACAGCATGGATGTCTTAAATCCATGCAGATGTACTATCATAAATGCAAGTAAGTTAGATGATGCCTATTCATAATACTGTTCTTGAAGACAACTCTTTAACTGTAGGACCTAAAATCCCTGCATGCAAGGTCACCACCAGGCCAGGGTCTCTGTTTCTGTAAATACTCGCTAAAAGTGGTCAAAGTTGCACATAGTGGCAAAGAAGGTGCAAATGTATACTCAGGGTGGGATATGGAGTCAAAAGAAACAGTGGTTATGTCATGAAACTTGTTGCTGCACCGCTGAGCCTTCAGAGCTCTGCGTGTTCAAATCTTAGACGGCTCCATGAAAAAACAGCTCCCTGGAGGACCAGCATTGCACCTTTGGATTGCATTTCCTGCTTCTCACCATCTAAGTATTCCCACTTACAAATTTACACACATCAGTCCATAAAACCTTCCCCAACATCTTAGTTGTCCAGTTTCAGTGTTCTAGTGCAAATGCTATTCTTTTTTGTCCGTTTCCTTTTCTCAGTGGTTGAGTTATCTTCTCACAGTGGAAGGATGGGCAGAAACACCTGTGGATTTTTTCAGATCCACAGCAAGTGTGGAGGTGTTTGTGTGATGGCAATATTTGTTTACCGTCACTTCTTTATCTGATGTGGACATTTTTGATTGTCTGTGGTGCCACCAATGATCTGCTTTTGTTTGAATTATGGACTATTCTCCGCACAAAAGTGACATACATTATGTGGACAAAAGTATTGGGTCACCTGACCATTAAACCAACAGGGACTTTAATATGGAGTTGGTCCCCCCATTTGCAGCTATAACAGATTCCACTCTTCTTGGAAGTCTTTCAACTGTTCTTGAAAGATTTTGACGTGTTTCTGTAGGAATTTCTGCCCATTAATTCTGTAGGGCATTTATGAGGTCAGGCAATGATGTTGAACGGTAAGGCCTGGCTCACAATCTCTGTTACAGTTGATCCAAAAGGTGATGGATGGTGTTGAGGTCAGGACTCTATGCAGGACAGTCAAGTTCTTCCACACCAAACTCATCCTGCCATGTCTTTATGGAACTTGCTTTGTGCACTGGGAGACAGTCATGCTGGAATAGAAAAGGTTCTTCCCCAAACTGTGTGCACAAAGTTGGAAGAATGGTGTTGTCCGAAATGTCATTGTATGCTGAAGCATTAAGATTATCCTTCACTGGAAGTAAGGGGCCCAGCCCAAACCTTGAAAAACAGGTTTGTTCCAATACTTTTGTCCACATAGTGTCAACAATGTAAGTGGCATGCAATTTGTGTCAGTCATTGTCCTGATTTTAATCAGTGATCAGCTTCTGACCGCATGTCCTCTTGACCGCATATTTTTGTTGGGAGGGCTGTTCTCAACAAAGCAGTGACACTAAGGTGTGTAAAAACCTGCTGCGCCCTATAAACTTCAAAATCTTCACTGTCACTGCTGTGCTGGGAATCGTTCACCACCAGAATAATATCTGTTTAGCGGTGGTGGAGGCCTAGTGGGTAGGATACTTGCCTCTGGACCAAGAGGTCATGGTTTCAAATCCTACCTTCCACTGGGTTCCTGAGGAAGACCCTTAACACCAAGTTGCCCCAGGGAGACTGTCCCCTGTAGTTAGAGAATGGAAGTCACATGTAAATGGTGGTCCTTTCCAGTGTGCAGCAACAGTACCCAGCTATGGTACTTACAAAGTACACCTCTATGGTAAGTGTATCTGATTAAATGTATTAATGTTTACAAGGTAACTAATGCATATGTTGTTTTTTTCTGTTTTTTTTTTTTTTGCTCCTTGAGAAACTGGCATATATAGCATTATAGCAGGTAGTCAAGTGAATTTTATTTATATAAGCTCCACAGAATCTAGGTCTGAACCCCTAGTGAGTAAGCCGACTGAACCCACTGTATATAACCTGCCGTCTGTTATTCATGTCTAAATACAGAATCAGCAACTAGTACACTGCACTTTATGGTACATAGTTGACTCTGTTCATTTGCACACTTCAGATCTTGTTTACACTTGTTTACATTTTATTATAAATATTAAAAACATCTCACAGATGTTTCAAGGGCATGTTTCACTCCATGGTGTACTTGTATAACTGTGTATGTCATAAATAAAATATCTTGAAGCTCATAAAGCTGGAAGAAGAAACCTCAGGACAAATCGAGACCTGGCATAAGAGAATAGGAGACTCACACTATGGTGTATAAATCACTCAGGTGTGAATGAGTGACTGATAATAGTGATTAATATATGTAGATAAAGTTACAACTCTGTGTATGTTGTTTTCTTTCAGTATGTGAGACCTTGCTCCGCCTGAAACCAGCATGAATGGCACCATACAAATATTGGTACACATCCCATTACATCCTGTGATGTGACCTGTTTATAGCATGGAGATTGCACCTTGCTCAAGGTTATAAAATGCCTTTTGGAAATGTCATTTCCACAGAGAGAAAATACAGAAAGGGGCAGAAAGGAAAATAAATGTAAATCTCATGCAGTCTGTCTCCTCAGAGCATCTGAATTGCATCAGGCCCAGTTTTCATTGACAGGATATACAGGAGCATAGATCCCTGGATGATATAGGAGTAACAATATAAGAACCTAACAATTTGTCACAGTACAAAGACACAGAATGCAACATCTCCTACAATCTGACAAAGAGTTATTGTGGCATCGTATTATTCTCATCGCTCTTGCAAGCCACACTTCTGCCTGGAAAGTATGGTGCTTTTCATCCCTTAAAGTGGCCAAGAACCGCCTACTTAGACAACAAATGTCCATTTGACTGCCATGCAAAATCATCAGGCACAGCAAACTGGTATGCGTGATGGCAAAGACACATAAGTATTTGGATCAAAATCTATTGAATGCTTCAAAGAAAGCTCTTGAATAACTTTTGTACATGTGATTACATGAACTTCACAAACAAGTACAATCACATGGACGTGAGTAGTGCAACCTCAATGTAACTGACAAAATCCTGGCAGCTGTGGCCAGTTTGGTTTAATATAGGTTTCAGACTCTCCATCTGACTAAGGCTGAGACTACATTCCTACTGGCGCCTGTTTGAAGACTCTTCTCCTGTCGGATCCAAAAAGCTCCCAGAAAACCACTTCAAGTAATTGTTTTGTACTGAGGATCATTTTGTAATAGTAATATCGACAGGACCTCTTTGTGTTCATTATGCAACCAAGCTTTCATCAGCTCTTATAGATGAAGTGCAAATCTGGGAAAGATGTTTTCTCCTAGTATGGTGTGCATGGTCACATAACAGATGAGTTTACTGAATTACAAGATTACATAGCTGTCGCGTAGTCAAGGGCGGATTATGACTCCCACAGGCCCGGGTGTTGATGCTGTAAAGTCCCAGTCCTCCACTCCCTTTGAAGTCACCCCCACAAGAGGTGACGGGGTGAGTACATGCATATATACATGTAATCAGCATCCACGGCAACTGGTCATAATGAATAATGTATGAATCTGTTTGTGGTTAAAAAGTCTCTTTACCAAAACCTCAAGTCAAGTACATACATTTGTTTGTCCAATGACCTTTGCTGAGCAATTAGTGTAATGAATGTGATCTAACGGGTGAATGCAGCATCACATCTGTGATGAATCAAATTTTCTCTGCTTGCACAGCTAACAGCAAAATAATCGCATGACTATGTACACCTCTAATGAGAATCAGGTTTAACAAAAGGCTGCTGGGATTCACTCTTGAATGCTGCTGAGAGCACAGGAATGAGGAAGAGAAGTGCTCTTCATTTGTAGTCACAAAGCCAGCAGCTCAGGCAGTACTCAGTAATAAGGCACATATGAGAGAGTCTGCAGCAGTTAAGTGATCAGCAGATATGATCGTAGGCCCCATATCAAAGAGATGCCTGTGCTAGGAACATATCTCAGAGGTCAGTGAAGGTCAGTGCTGCATTAGAACCTCCCCCTTTCACTATGCTGTGAAGGATGGCCAAATGAAAGTCAAGAGAACGGTGTGTACTAAATCAGCCAGAACATTCAAACAACCTGCCTAAAATTGTGTAGGTCCCTCCTGTGCCATCAAAACAACTCTGAGTCCCTGAGACAGATCCTCCAAATCATTCAAGATTTGGACTCCATGAATCAGATAGTTTGTCCAGTACATCCCACAGATGCTCAGTTGGATTAAGCTCTGGGGGATTTAGAAGACATTTAATCCATCACATTATGGGAACACCCCACACGTCCTGCTGTTTTGGAGATGCTCAACCCAGCCATCTAGACATTAACCTTTTGAACTCTGGGCCATTTCTGAACGTTTTTGCATCACTTTATTTATTTGGCTATAACATTTCAATTCCATAAGCTAGCCATTCATGCCTTCTGTTGTTTTTTCAGAAGACCCAGGGCTACTTATTTATGTAATTATTTGATGTGAAACTAAGAAGTAAAATCTTGATATGATCATTTTTGTAAGCAACTTCTAGTTTTCGCCTAGTGAAATGTTACTTTTTTTCTTTTATTTCTACAAGACAATGTTGTTCAGTAGAGGTTTAACTTTAGAAATATGTGGGGTAAAGCTCCATTGCCATTGTTATAAATAAATATATATTTATTATGTAGAACGACAGTGGGGAAAATGATGATGAATTAATATGAATTTGTTACACTGAATCCAACAACAAGTTTGTTGAATGAATGATGAACAAATGAATGAATAATGAAAGCCTGGGGTAATCCATTCATGCTTAGAAAAAAGGTCAGCAATCGGTACAAGGCCAAGTACCGACAAATAGAAAACATCACGCTGCCTCTGGAAGTTCCTTGTCATTGTGAGAACATAAAGCAAAACACTACACATGGAAAAACTTTTGCCTGCTGGGTAGTTTAACCCAGATATTTACATTCATTCCACTTTTGTTTTTTTTTTAAAGTTATTTTGTGGGTTGTACAGGAAAAATATTCACTCTGACATTACAGAATGTTCTGTTTTTAATTTTGAACTGAGTGAGCAAGGCTTTTACAGTTATAACTGTATATATTATTATATTTGTGAAGTCAGTGAATTGTCCCCTCTATATGGTTACTTTACAGTTTTGCAGTAAAGAAAGTTTGCATCAAAGAAGTGATGGAATTATCAGTTAACTTTTATTAAAAAAAAACATTACCAGTGACTTTCTGCCAATATGACCTTTTATTAACAACCTCTATATTGTTTTTATGTACAGTTATGTAGATTGCAAAAGTTTGCATCCCCCATAGACCTTGGTCGAATAATAAAAAAAAATCTACCTTCATTGTACACTTTGTCTTCAAAATATCCTTCCATGTTAATTTAAAGGCATTTCCCTTTGAAAACCTTTTATGAAATGGCCTCAGAGTTAAAATATATTAGTCTAAGTTGTGAGTAGGTAGATCTCCGGGAGAAGCCTCAAGTAGTTTGCTGAGAGAACTGACAAAAATGGGAACAGGGAAGCCGCTCAAAATAAAACTGATACATTTTCATAAAGCTGGAGAGGGAGTAAAAAACGGTCAAAGCGTTTAGGGATTCCAGTACCCACTATCTTCTTTCTCTTTCGGCTTTACCCTTCAGGGGTCGCCACAGCGAATCATCTGTCTCCATTTAGTCCTATCTGC
>JBBIGA010070440.1:0-12046 GCA_037576975.1 Alestes dentex
ACACACATACACACACCAACACACACCAACACACATACACACACCAACACACACACACACACACACACACACACAGCGGATAAAATAAGCATTGAACACGTCACCAGTTTCCTATGTAAATATATTTCTAAAGGTGCTATTGACATGAAATTCTCACCAAAGCAACCAAACCCCACATGTCCATAAATTATGTGTAATAAAATGGAATGACACAGGAAAAAAAGTATTGAACACATGAAGAAAGGAAGGTGCAAAAAGGCATGGAAAGTCCTGACACCAGGTGAAATCTATCAGTAATTTGAAAGCAATCCTGCCACTTAGTGCAAATGAATATCAGCTGGTTCAGTCCCGACTGATGGCCGATAAATGGTGTCTCATTACCAAACTGTCACATGTGAAACATCTCATGATAGGTAAAACCAAAGAGCTCTCGGAAGACCTTCACGACCTTATTGTTGCAAAACATACTGAAGGCTCTGGTTACAGAAGAATTTCTGAACCACTGAAGGTTCCAGTGTGCACTGTTGGGGCCACAGTTCGGAAGTGGAAAGGACATCATTTCACCATAAACCGGCCACGACCAGGTGCTCCCCACAAGATTTCAGACAGAGGAGTGAAAAGAATTATCAGAAGAGTTGACCAAGAGCCTAGGGCCACTTGTGGAGAGCTTCAGAAAGACCTGGAATTAGCAGGTACAATTCTTTCAAAGAAAACAATAAGCGTTCAACCGCCATGGCCTGTATGCACGCTCACCACGCAAGACTCCATTACTGAAGAAAAAGCATGCTGAAGCGAGTTTAAAGTTTGCTGAACAACATTTAGACGAACCTGTGAAATACTGGGAGAATATAGTCTGGTCAGATGAGACCAAAATCGAACTCTTTGGATGCCACAATACACACCATGTCTGGAGGTCAAAAGACACTGACTATCACCCCCATACCAACAGTGAAGTTTGGAGGTGGGAGCATCATGGTGCGGAGCTGTTTTTCAACAGACGGCACTGCCACGCTTCATGTAATTGAAGGAAAGATGAACTGAAAAATGTACCGAGACATTCTTGTTACAAAATCTGCTGCCAAGATGATGAAGATGCTACCATGTTTCAGCAAGACAATGGAAAACATGAGCTTTTATACACTTATTGACACCACCATGTCCTGATATATTTCGAAAGTTTTTAACCAGTGCACATTGAAAAGTGGTCTTTGCACTGGGGGGTATATCCATATAGTATTCCAGAACTGTAACCAATACAAAGAGAACATAAGTGGTTTAAAACTCCAGAGGGAACAAGTTAACAACTTTTCGCTGAAGCCATTGTATAACAGAGTTCCCTGTGGGAAACTGGGTTATCAGCATTAAATGGCCTCTCTCTTCGCTCTGTCTTTCTTTCTCCAACACACCTCGAGTCTTATCAGGCACCCTTCACACTGTGATGGACAGGCAAGTGGATTTGATTAGAAGACTGTCTGAAGCCATTCATCATCTGGAGCTGCTAGTAGAAACACACATCCTGACAGACTTACAGGGGTTAATTCAGTATTAAAGCTCTAGTCCAACATTATATGATTGAATTTGTCTGCTTCATCTAGATCAGGGGTGTCCAACTCCAGTCCTGGAGGGCCGTGGTCCAGCAGGGTTTGGTGAAACACCTGGTTCACCTCGCCAGGTAATTCTCAGGTTTAGTGAATGTGTTTGAGTAGGAGAACCATCAGACTGTGCTAGACACCGGCCCTCCAGGACCGGAGTTCGACACCCGTGATCTAGATTGTTCTGTCAGCTACCATGGAAAATCATATTTGATGTAGGGTCCTTTATTTAGAAAGAATGAAAAATCAGAATCAGAAAACTTTTTTTATCCCAAATTAGAACATAGAAACCAATTTGTAGTTGCTTAATTTTGCAACAATAAAAAAAATCCCAATGTGAGGTGATGTCTGCCTGGGAAATCATGGAGAAGTGTATCTAGATGGAACTAAAATGATGTGAACACTCCTGGGTTTGGCGGAAAACACTATTTTATCCGGCCTGTAATTCGTCCTTTAGTTGTCCTTTTCTCAGATAGGAGGGAAAAAAACACCAATACAGCAGATCTGAAGAGTAATGCATGACTTAGTAGCACATGTAAAGGAGCTAATTAGCGTAGGACCCAGTGTAAATGTATTTTATTCTGAATAGGCCTAAAAAAGGAGTTCCAGTCACTTTTGCTTTGCCTGACCATTTTTCAGGGATTCATCCACGACGCATTAGTGATATTTGACCTACACGTGAAATGTTACTAATGGAAAAGTAATCCTAGCTCTAAAAGAGCAAATTACACTGATTCACAGCTTTATTTACAAATACCATTGACTCAAGAGTCCAACAACTGCCCACTATCTTCTATCATAAGTGCGTTTCTAGTGCACAGGAAAAAAGCAAACTCTCCCCTTGCTTAAAAAATGTGTCTGCTCTTTTCCTGTTCACTTATAAAAGAAGTTAGTGGGCAGAGGTTAAGTTGGAAAACGCGGTAATATTCCAATACAGACATGCTCTTGCCTTCTTCGGGCATTCTGTCCTTCAGTCCTCCTCTGATGGATTCTGATCTTTCATGAAAGAGGGTCTAATCACATCTGTCCATGCAACAAAACAGATCCATCACTGAATCTAATGGTCCTGAATAATTTGTGAAAAATGTATCAAATTAAGATTTTTCTGACCAGTATTTGAGATTCTGATTGAAATGGGATTGTTTTTGATGAACTAGGTTCCCATCCTTATTTACTTGGCAAAGACAAACCTATACATTGCACCAGACGGCAGGTTCACAAGCTCCAAGTTGTTATTTTATGTAATTATTTCATTTACTCAGTCGAAACTGACAGTGCTGGATAATGTAGGATGTATAGCATGATTGCAAGAATTTGAACACTCCCTGTCAAATTACATGTGATGTTTACAGATGAAATGTGATTTTTTTATGAGGGTTTGGTGCAGAATTTCTATTCATATTGCTGACTTTAACATACTAGAAAAAAGTAAAACATAAAATATTAAATGTCACATGTTGTGCACTGGTCACGTTTTATGTTTATGTTAAATTCAGCACAAATCAGTCATTGTGAATGAGCAGAAGCATCTTCTCTATAGAGGATGTGCTTTTAGAAAATCAACAAAAGGTGCATTAATTTTGTTGGCCAAGCTTTTGAATATGATTAGCTCATGCTATTTGAAAGTTACACACTTAATTTAATGCAATCTAATGTGGCATCAAGTTGGAAAGGGAATGAAAGGGTCATCAATTTTTCATCCAGTCTTGTAGCTCTGTTCGGTACGATGTAGCAGGCTGGTGCAGCCATTTAACTTGGGCATGTGGAGAGACCACTCTTAGGCACGAGGCCAAAGAAGTGTTGCTTTAGAGCAACTTTTAAATGACCTTGCTCTGTTATCCACTGAACCATCTTTCACACAAAACCTCCAACACTTGAGACCCAGTTTCCCACACGCGATAGTGGTCAGTGTTCTCACCATTTCGCAGAAGAGAAGCATTCACTTATCATCAAACAAAGTGTTTTAGAGTTGGTTGAAGTGAAATGATGCATTGTAGAGAAACTTATCAGCTCACATTTTCTTTAGTGGTGGTGAGAGGAACTATTAATAGCACTATTACAACAACAGAGTTGATCAACATGCTTTCCAATAAGGTGAAATCAAGAAAAGCAGACACAGTATAGACAAAATAAAAAGAACAGGCAGACACAAATAAAAACCCCTACAGGACACTACAAAACAACCCAATCGAGCCTAAGCAGAGCTCAAACTAAAGCCAAATCAAATACGTAGGTTTTTAAACGAGTCTTACACCATTCTAGTGAATCGGGATTTTGGATATCAGGAGGCAGGTTATTCCAGAGTCTCGGTGCTGCCACGGCAAACGCCCGATCTCTTCTGCGCTTTAAACGAGAGCTTGGCTGCACTACAAGCATTTCACCTGCAGATCTAAGTGCCCTTTTAGGATTATGTTGTTCTAGCACACTGGTTAAGTGTCTGGGTGCTAATCCGTGTAGAGCTTTAAAAGTGAGTAAAAGAATCTTGAACTCGATACGGAAACGGATGGGAAGCCAGTGCAAACCTGCCAGGACCGGAGTGATGTGGTCATATTTTCTGCAGCAGCGTTCTGGACTAATTGCAACCAATGGAGGGTTGACTGATCGAGACCAATATATAGTGAGTTGCAGTAGTCCAATCTAGTGATAACAAAAGTGTGAATCAACTTTCCTAGGTCTGTGGGAGGAAGATAAGATTTTGTTTTTGCAATCTGTCGCAGTTGATAAAAACTAGACTTGACCATGGAAAATATTTGCTTATCTAATTTAAAGAATTATCTAAAAACAATCCGGTTTTTAGCTTCAGTGGAGCAGTGAGCAGCAAGCGGGCCGAAGGTATCTGTTGGCTTCTCATGAGGTGGGCCGTTTCCAAAAATAACAATTTCAGTCTTATTCTCATTAAGAGTAAGAATGTTCTGTGTTAACCAATCTTTTACTTCCTGAAGACAGTTTAAGAAAGTCAGCAATGGGGCAGCAATCCAGTTTAATGGGAAAGTACATTTGGATGTCATCGGCATAACAGTGGAAGGGAATTTCCAATTTCCTAAAAATCAGACCCAAGGGCAGCGTGCATCATGAAAATAAAATAGGGCCTAGAATAGATCCTTGTGGTACACCACAGGACATGAAAGCTGAGGAGGAAGAATAATTCCCCATGGAAACTGAGAAAGACCTCTCTGACAGATAGGACTTAAACCACGACAGGACAGTACCTTTTAGCCCAACAGCATGCTCCAACCTGTACAACAAAATGTCGTGATCTACTGTATCAAAGGCCGTGGACAAATCTAAAAGGACTAGGACTGCAGAGCAACCTGAATCAGTAGCCAAAGAAGACCATTAAGAACCCTTAAAAGTGCTGACTCAGTGCTATGATCGAGTTTGAAGCCAGATTGGAAGTCTTCAGCAATACTATGGGTATCTAAAAAAGTCTGAAGTTGATTAAGCACAACTGTTTCCAAAATTTTGGATATAAAAAGAAGTTTTGATATCGGCCTGTAACTGGACAGGTCTGCAGGATCAAGATTTTTTTTCTCTTAACTAAAGGCTGCATGACAGCATGTTTGAAGGCAGCTGGTACACAGCCAGATGACAGGGAGGCATTCAATAAAAATAAAATACAGGGCCCAGTGGTGTGAAGGGTTTCCTTAAAAAGACGGGTGGGGAGAACATCTTGTGGGGAGTTAGAATGTCTTAGACCAAAAACAACTTCCCTTAAAACAGCAAATGTCACAGGTTCAGACTGGTGAAAAACCGCAGAGCTTACAGAGAGTGGGAGCTGATATAGGACTGACTATATGTGTGTGTGTGTGTGTGTGTGTGTGTGTGTGTGTGTGTGTGTGTGTGCGTGTGTGTGTGTGAGAAGGCCTAAGAGCAGAAATACGTGGGTAGGTTTTACGTGGGTAGGTTCACTAACCCACTGAGTAAAATGAAAAGAGCCAATAAGAGTAATAAAATCTTTTACCAGTGGTCCAGACTCACAACAGACATGGAGGTTAAAATCACAGACAATAAAAATACAATTATATTGTAGCCTAAGGCTCTCCAATAAGTCAGCAAAATCATAGATAAAGTCCTTACCATATTTGAGCGATACACCACAGCGCAAATAATTGAAGGAGAGGAGATCAACACGAAAAGTTGCAGCTCGAAGATGATGTATGAGGCAAGTGAGTGTTGCCGGCAGCAAAATGCGGATTTAAATATAGAGGCTAATCCACCTCCTTTACCAGACTGAGGAGACTGAGGAGAGTTCAGAAAAGAACACCCAGTAGGAAGAAGTTCTGAAAGGGCGAAAGACCCACCAGGTCGGAGTCAAGTCGTACGTGAACACATCACAGCACGCAGTGTGAACAGTCTGAAATTCTTTCTCTGTATTTAACCCATTCACTAAGTGAAGCAGTTCCCCCCAACTTTTCAAAATCATTCGTCCTCCCCCCACTCTTCCTCTCCCAGACAACAGCCGAGACATAGAGTCCTGGAACCCCCCCCACATTAAAAATGCCTCCGGCTTCATGGGGAGTTTTGTTCTTTGGCAGTTGTTTGCGTTGTTTGCTTGCACTTGTATTGTTTTTTATGAACTAGTTTAAGAAATATTACCTATCAGTCACCTTGCTTTCTGGCAATCCCTGGAAGGCCCTCTGTTGTTTGGGTGGGCACCCTGGTGATTGGTGGGGATAGTGGGTGGATGGCGAAATAAAGTGAGGTTTATTGGCTCTGTTGGGCTTGGTATGTTCTGGGGAGAATGGAGAGTAAGGTTCACTACATGGACAAAAGTATTGAGATGCGTGACCTTTACTCAAACAGGGTTGGATGGGGTTGAGGTCAGGACTCTGTGCGAGCCAGTCACGTTCTTCCACACTGAACTCATCCAGCCACGTCTTTATGGAGCTTGCTTTGTGCATTGGGGCACAGTGATGCTGGAATAGAAAAGGTTCATCCCCAAACTAAAGTTGGAAGCATGGCGTTGTCCAAAACGTCTTGGTATACTGAAGCATCAAGACTGACCTTCACTGGAAGTAAGGGGTCTAGCTCAAACCCTGAAAAACAGACATTTCCCAATACTTTTGTCCATATAGTTCATGACCACGCAGAACCCAATAAAAACAGATTTGAATTTAGAGTGAGGATGTTACAATGTATATTTAGATGGAATTCCTTAATGAAAGCATCCAAGTAGGCAGCAATCAGTCAGTATTGCCTTTATATAAGGCAGTATAGCTGCAGGCCTGTTCAAGATGACAGACCCGATATCCTTGTAGAAGATAAGGAAGATGTGGAAAAAAAACACTCACTCTAAAGTTCGTTCCTCTGGGCACTTGTTCAGATCTAATACAGATCAATCTCCATCACTGCCTCCTGCTGATAACAAAGAGAAAAGCAATGTTTTCACCATTTTCAGCAATCCTTGACATTGCTGTTTACTTAACTTTTATTTCAAAGTGGTAAAAAAATGACAAGCAATCATCTTTTGCCATATCTCATAACACCTCTTTGCAAAGTTTGTAAATCTCACAGGTTAATCACATACCCCAGAGAATTCTGGGCTCTGCCGATTAATTAGTATTATTAAAATTCAGTATTATCCACGTCTTTATGGAACTTGCCTTGTGCACTGGGACACAGTCATGCTGGAACAGAAAAGGTTCTTCCCCAAACTGTGTCCACAAAGTTGGAAGCATGGCGTTGTCCTAAATGTCTTGGTGTCCTGAAGCGTAAAGATTGTCCTTCACTGGAAGTAAGGAGTCTAGTTTAAATCCTGAAAAATACTTTTGTCCATATAGTGTATATATTAAATGAGCATTACAGAAAGAAAACATTACCTTGCTCTCAGAAGTTTGCTTTAGGTCCAGACAGAATGCAAATATAACACCCACATGTCAGCACATCTGTGTAAAGAGAGATTATGACTTTGTCACATAATGTGAGTGTCAAGTCTCTTCTCCTACGTTGTGCAACATGTACAATGGCTGAGAAGCGAGGAAGCAATAGTCACTATACAGTGTTTCAATGTACAGAACTAATCTACAGACCGTGACGGCGAATCAGCGTTAACAGCTGAGAGGAAATTACAGTGCTGCATGGCTGAGGCATCCCCAGCACCGCTTCAAATGGTGGTTGGTTGATAAAGCAAAGACGGCCATTTTATAAAAAGTGAAATGTGGAATAGAGCAGAATTTAATCTCCTCTCCAATTTAGTCATACCCATTTCCAATCCCTAGCCAGGACTCCCCTACTAATGATGGGAGGGTGAGGGCTAACACGTGCCTCCTCTGAGTTATGAGAAGTGACAAACAGCCACTTACGCAACATCCTGGACAGCTCAACACGCTTGAAGGAGAACACTGGCTCAAGACACCCACGCTGGCTGGTATCAGAGTGATTAAACTCATGATCTCCTGGCGACAGGCCCAACGCTTTAACAGTTGTGCCCCTCTGGAATTTGAAGTGTTTTTGAGGTTCTAATTAATAGAGCATATGATTTTATCTAAACTACACTTCTCAATTTGCACTGTTACATTCTTTTTTTCAGTTGAATAAAACCAGTAAAACCAGTTAAACGCCTCGTTACCACATGCAGAGCTGTTGTCAAGACCACTTTTGACAAATCCAGGACTAGAGTCTGAGTCAAGACCGAGACCAAATGAGAAAGACACAGTTAAGACCAAGATAGACAAAAAAAAACCTTCTGTGAGACTTACTGGGTTGATTATAAAGTGTGTTGTGCTTCTGAAGACACACTGTATCTTCAACTTTTAGGGTTTTCACTGTTTGTCATGATCAAAAGTGCACTGTAGGTTCAAATGAGGTTCAAAAGGTCCACTTTAAGCAGAGCTGTTTCACTTCATTCACTCGGCCCGACATCACGTCTGTGGCTGGAACGAAGATGATGAGCATGGATGCAGTGTGCTCAGAGTGTGGAGACGAGTTTTGGCTGCTACGTCATTGGTTACCAGGTGACCCATGATAGTGCCCATTCTAAATGGATCTGAAGAAGCTTTTGTCAGTCATTTTGCCAACCACTGGATCAGTTTTCAGGGTTTTTTAGGGGGCAATGGGGCTTTTACCGACCATTACAGGTGCTTTCATTGTGCCTTTTGTTTGCTTGTTTGTTTGTAATAATCAGTGCAGTAGGAACGAAAGCTCATCCTTAAAAAATGGTATATGTACAGGAGAAGCAGATACTTATAAAAAAAACAACAACCAAAAAACGTTTTTTTCTCTTAGTCATAATCAATCATTTCTACTGATCAGTTTATTAGCTTTTACGCAGCGTTAGAAATAGGGAGGGAAAGAAAGGATGAAAAGAAGGAAGACAAGAGGAAAGGAAGAAAGAAAGAAAAGAACAAAAGTGAAAAAGAAAGACAGAAAGAGGGAAAGAAAGGTCAAAAAAGAAGAAAGGAAAAAGAAATCGGGGGGAAGGAAGGAAGGTTTCTGACTTGAAAGCTGATTGGCTGCTCCCAGTCAATCTTGTTTGCAAACTTTGGGTGAAGTAATGTTGACACTACTCTGAAAGCAGATGAAAATGTGACCTTTGGTTGCGTGACCCGTGACACTGCAATGCAACAATGTTTTGAAACACAGCAGCCTGTACAGCATCAGAAATAAGTCTGGTGCAACACCAACTGTCCATGGTGCTGTAGGAACATTGTGTATTTTCACTTTCAGAATAAAAACACATATCTCCCAAAACAGTACTTTACAGGAGAAGAACATTTTTCTGTTGGTCCACTCAACACAAAATGGAGTTCCAGGAGGACAGGAGAAGGGCATACATGCATATTCTTACTTAATGTGCAAGTGGTACATCAAAATTTGCAAAGACTGCAAACAAAAGTATAGCAAAACCAGGTTCTGATGAATTGCATCGCTTTCGTGAGGGCCGCCTGATGGTGAGCGGCTGTTTGAAGGTGATGTTTAACGGGCTCTTCTTTCTTCTAGGTGGGTGTTCATCTATGAGAAAGGCTACCAGACTATGGACACAGCTATTGGCTCTGTCTTCACGAAGATGAAGGGAGTGGCCTACACTGAAATCAATGGAGTGACGAGGGTGTGGGACGTGTCCGATTACGTGTATCCTGATCAGGTCAGTACACTAGAACATTTAAATGGAGGTTAATGTAAACGTCTGATAAAAAAAATGAGATGCAAATGATTAGAACCTTTTATAAGACTCTGCAGAATTTAAAGTCTCCATAATAATTAAAGAACTATATAGGATTCATTCAGTGAAAGGAGTGCCAGTGGCTACAATATTCAATGCCATGTATAAGAGACAAACATTGTTTTTGAAGCTTAAATAACCGATCCATCCATTTTCTACCCCTTTATCCCGCACTCGGGGGTGGGGGTCTGGAGCCTATCCCAGCTGCTACCCTGCGCCCAACCCGGGAGTCGAACCCAGGACCTTCTTGCTGTGAGGCAACAGCACTAACCCCTGCACCACTGTGCTTAAAATCTCATCATTCAAAACTCATCATTCAAAACTCCAGTTGGTGTAATGAAAGAAAATATTGCAAGTGAAAAACATAATAATAATGATGATGATGATGATGATTATTATTATTTCTTTTTACGTGACCATATGGACAGCCACTGAAGGTCAAATCTCAAAAAACCACAAAAAACAACTCCCTTTCATGCTCAACTGTATATCTGATTCCATTCAACAGTACATAGGTTAAGGCTGGACCCTGCAGATAAAAGGGTCATATGTACTCCGTAGTTACTAACTGATATTCTTACAAATATTTTTGGCCAGAAGTTTTGTAAAAGAAAAAAAATTGCGTAAGAGATATGCTATTTACTTAAATATGCATATATTTAAAACCAATCTGTTTCCTTGTTATGACAAATTACAGTATTACTCCAGCTGTGAGCAAAGAATTCAGAAATCTGTCAAATCCAAGGTTAGTTTTTGTTTGTCAAGCATAAATGCATCACACACAACAGTCAGAGGAAACAGTTTTTATGGAACTTGGTTCTGAAAAGTCCCTGTGTGTTATTTGGAACAAAAAAATAAAAAATAAACATGCTTAATGAGGTGGGAAAATCTTTCCTTAAGAGCAATAGTGGTGTATTGTAGTGGATAACACTGCTGCCCCCCCCCCCATTACCATGTCCTATTAACAAAGAATTGTGTAGGAATGTATGTGATTAAGAGTGCAGGTCTCAACAGACTATGTGGACTGATAAAAATCAGGCAACACACAAAAAAGTGCAGTGTGTGTGTGTGTGTGTGTGTGTGTGTGTGTGTGTGTAAAGGAATTATGACAGAGGCAGAGTTGATTTCTGTGCCAAAGAGGCTCAAGAGCAGCAAGTGGTAAACAAAATGACGGAATAAATGGTACAGTAAAAAAAAAAAAAGACTGATAACAGACAAGCATCACGGATGCTACTGCTAAGCAATCAAAGGAGTGGCAGTTGAACTATCCTCTATCAGAACCTGAAAACAAAACAGAGGTCCTACACTCCTGGAGAAACTGCTGAATCATTTTAAAGAACTATTTTATATGGGGGTTTTTTTTTCTCCTTGTTCATTTCCAGTCTCATTTTATTGCTTCAAATTAAGCCGTTTTGATCATAGTGCCCTCAAAGACTAACATATATAAACAATCTTTTCTGGCTGTCGTGTATTGGGCCTCATTCAACGAGCAGTCTGGGCTGTAACACTCATGCTAAATTGACGGAGGCTGAAAAATCTGTAAAAAAAAAAAAAAAATTCATTTGAAACTGGACTGATACTGCAGTCCAGTTTCTATAATCTTAATGTTTTGAAGGAGAATGATACACACAAAGTCTTTTTTGTTTTTTTTTAATGAGAAAAAGTTGTTTTTTTTTCATGGCTCTTTAAAATGTCAGTTTCCAGATGAGGAAAAGTCAAGTGCTACAGCAGAGTATTCCAAAGAGAGTATCTTTGAGAAGGCTGGAAGCGGCTGGAGAACATATTGCTATGGAATTATTCTTTATTAAATATGTTTTGGTGTATTCTGTTTTAGTTATAATATCATCAGCTGTTGTTATGGTCCTTGCAGTTGAATCAGGTGTGTTATGGGAGAGACTGTAGGATGGTCGTATGATTTGTAGTGCAGCAGCACAGATGCACACTGACCTTGTGAGAGAGAAAAGCACCAGTGATAATGACACTCCTGTTCTAAAAGACCCACCCGCTGAAACAGGATGTTTGTGGTTATGTAATGGCGTCATAGCAACATGAAAAAAATAGTATTGCATGTAAAGGGAACAGGAACAAAAGCATGCACTGTAACAGTAGGCCACAACTATCATAATATACCACAACTGTCCACGAACAGTAGAACTGTCATATATATATATATATACAGCTCTGGAAAAAAATGAGGCCGCTGCAAAAATGCTCTGTGTCACGGGGGAGAGTAAGGGAAAGGTAAGGGGAGGACGCACTCAGCAGTAGATTCGATGGTTTTATTCAAATAAAT
>JBBIGA010070460.1:0-12046 GCA_037576975.1 Alestes dentex
TCTGATTTCAGTAAATATAACCGGTGTAAAACAGTCTAGAACCGGTGTTTGTTCTCCTACACTCTCTCCGTTTGCTGTTCTTTCTCTCTAATAAAAACCAGTGGTGGTTTTTATTATTATTACATGTTTTATAAATTACAGTGACTTTAGTTCTACGTGACACAGAAACACCAAACAAAGCTCAGGATGACACGAGCACCAATCTGGGGGAACTTCCATATAAGGAGCTGCTTTACTGTATGGTGATGATTTACCATTTGTTGCGCTGCACTGTGTGTTCTAACCCCTTTCTGTCAGAACCAGTGTGAACTGCTGCAGTTTGTGGGACCAGACGGGACAGTCCTTGCTCTCCATGAGCCTTGGGTGTCCACAACCCTGTCACTGGCTCTCCTTCCTTGGAACTCTTGGTAGGTTCTGACCCCTGCACACCAGGAACCCCCCACCCACACATACCGAGTATTAGTCATATTAATATATTATCAATTGATTATAAAATTATTTTACAAAATATCACAATTATTATAATCATAATTTCTAATGATCTGATAGACAACATTGACATTTCATGTATGTTTCTCTTTGACTGTTGTTAGTCTCTGCATTGTGTTGTTACAATGAATCTGAATCGTTAGGGCATACATTAATTGCAGTCATTTCTTTTGTGTTTTCTGTTGCTCCTGAGCGTGAGTCACAGATTGGTAGTGTTTTCTTTTAAACCTTATTGACTTTTACCCTTTTAATGTGTTCAGCACTTTGGGGCAACTTCTGTTGATTTAAATGAGCTTTCTAAATAAACTGACTTGACTTGATTTCATGTATATATTTTAGTGCTATAAAACCAGATCCATCTGCTTCTCTTCCTCTGACTGTGTGTAGGTCATCATCAGAATATTATTATGCATAATGGAATCTTGTCATCATCATTATCATGCTGTGCAACCTCATGCCTACACAGAGACACTTTAGGTCTACAGTAAATAAACACCCATATACTTAATTACACATACTTACTGACATAAAAGGTGATAGGTGTGTGACAGGGGGAGGAGTTATAGAGTCTGATAGGAGGGTGTGTGACAGAGGGAGGAGTTATAGAGTCTGATGGGTGTGTGAGTGACAGGGGGAGGAGTTATAGAGTCTGATGGGTGGGTGTGTGACAGAGGGAGGAGTTACAGAGTCTGATGGGTGTGTGTGTGACAGAGGGAGGAGTTATAGAGTCTGATGGGTGTGTGACAGGAAGAGCAGTTATAGAGTGATGGGAAGAAAGGATTTTCCGAGATGTTCAGTGAAACGCTTCACACTTTAGTCTGTGGCTGAATGTACTTCTCAGCTTGTTCACGACACTGTGGAGTGATCAGCATTGTCCATGATGGACTGAAGTCTAGACAATGTTCTCCTTTCAGCCATGGTTTTCATGCTGTCCAGTTCCTCACACACCACTGGACCAACTTTCTCGATCGGTTTGTTGAGTCTCTTTGTGTCTGCCACATTCATGCCGCCACCCCAGGAGACCACAGCAAAGAAAATGGCACTGGCCACTACAGACTCATAGAACATCCACAACATGGTGTTACAGACTCTAAAGGATCGGAGTCCAGCCTACTTTGAACCCCCTTGCATGTGGCCATGTATGTGTACAGCTATATATAAAGCTGCAAATATCAAAATTCCTCCCAAGCTCCCTCATTGTTACAGACTATAAGGGCTTAATGACTTCCACTGAATCAATGTTCCAGGCTGCCCACACAACATCGTCAGAGGACAATGACCCACGAATAAAGATCATTATCAGGCCAACTGCTCCTCAACAGCTTTAAATGTGTTATTTACTCAGCCAATTACACCGCTGCGTCGGAATCTGTTTAAGGCCACTTTATTGTTCACTGTTTGTCTTTCCCTGCAGCTCTGCAGTTCCCTCAGAGTCTCTAGAAGAAACCAAGATAAAAAGAAATGTTGGGTATCCATGGAGACATCCCACTGGGGTGGTACTACCCCATCCATATGGCTCTCGTGGTAAACCACTTACAATGTGGACAGTCGTGCTCGCCAGCGAGATTCTGGAAGCATCCACACACTCGAGTGTCAGAATTTTAGCAAAAAAATCCTATAACACTCGCATCATTTTTGAGTGCTATCTAGAATCATTTTTAAAGAACCACCACTAGATCTTCTATCATACAGAGGAACCACCATGAGCTGTGTGCGCATTTAAAAGGTCCATGTATCCGGATCGTGTTCTTAAAGCTACATGACAGCTGAAGAAGTGTTATATCACAGCTCAGCTGACACACACAGTGACATGTGTGTGTCAGGGTAACATATGAGGTATATACTGTAGGTGGGGCAGATGGTGCCCTGGTGGTTAGGGAGTTGCCCCTGCGATCAAAAGGTTGTGCGTTTGAATCCCAGGATTGCTAGTGGCACCGCGGAGGTTCCCTTGAGTAAGGTACCGTCCCCACACACTGCTCCCTGGGTGTTGCATCACTGGCTGCCCGCTGCTTCTCTTGGTGAATGGGTTAAATAATGGGAAAATAATTCACTCTGTGTGCTGTGGTGTGTTCACATATGACAAATGGACACTTTACACTTAGACTTTAACATATAATAGTGGGAACATATATATATGTAACATGGAGTATATATTCATACCATACATGTAATTAATAGTAATATTTAACAGTTAATGTTATAAAGCAATATTTAATAGTAATTTTAATATATATTGGTGCTAATATGTTAATGTTAATATACTGATGTGTATAATAATAATAAAACAGTAACAGGAATATACATACATACATACATATATATATATATGTATGAATATGTAATATGGAGTATATAGGTATACAGTGACCCTCCGCTTTTCGCAGGGGTTGCGTTCCAAGAGCACCTGCGTGTAGTGAAAAAACACGTTGTTGTGATGTGGTAAAAAAACAAGCCTTTTTGCAGTGTAAACCCTAAACACTTTTATGCTCCCAAAACGAATTACCCGTAAAGGAAATGTAAAAGTAAACCCGTATCTGTACTGTACAGTTTACACTGAACTCCCGCAGTGCTGGAATATAAAATACCGACGTTACCCCTGCATAGACTGGACTGTAATTCATACACACGCATTTTCCTTGGTGTGCGCTGTCAATTTCCTTGGTATAAGCAGGTAAATGTAGTAATAAATTAATTCAATTTATGACGAAACCTGCGGCGTTCGGGCCTCGTCCGCCACGCCCCCTCGTCCTCGTGCTGGATTATGTTTGGGCGGTGCTTAGCAACCCAGCAGGAGGACGAGGGGGCGTGGCGGACGAGGCCCGGACGTCACAAAAGTAAAAAAAAAAAAAAACGCGGAGGGTATGTGCAGTTTCCGTGTTATTGCGGGGTTTCAGAGAACAATTATTAGTTCGGTTCTCAGAAGAAAACTGTGCTGGACTGAAAGCGCGACTGCTCCGCGTTAAAGTGGGGGGGTTACTGTATAGTCATACCCTACTTGTTAATAGTAGTGTTATTTAATACTAATTGTAATAGGTGTGTGAGCTCCTCTCGTGTGCAGAGAGCTGTGGGTTGCGGAGGGTGGATTCTGTGCCGTCAGCACACGGCTGCAGTATTAAGCCGAGGCTGACTAAAGGCTCAAATCCGCTGCTGAGATCAGCGCTGCGCCACACCAGCCCTGTGAACTGTCGACACGGCGGGGTGATAATTCACCTTCTGAGGGCTGGAAAGCAGCAGGGGGCTCCTCGGGTGACCGCATGCAAATGTCAGACTAATGTGGACAGTTACCTGCAGTGAGTGGGCAGAGGATCTAACGGAGAATTTAAGGGCTACCCAAAGGAAGATAAAACTAGAACAGAAAGAATAAAGACTGGAATCACATATCATAACCATCATCGTTTTATTCCACACAGAGATGGAAATATAATAAACAAGAAAATCCAGTAGAAGTTCTATTATTAGAACTTAATTCAAGATATATTATTGGAATTTAATTCTCATATCGATTTGTTAGATCTTAATTATGGCTATAAATCCCTTAGAATATCATTGTGCAAATGAAACTTAGATTTAATGTGGCCTTTCTAGAGGGATTTTTCCTGCAACCCACCCATAGAAGCCACATTTGTGGAGCACTTGTGGTTTTGTTGTCACATGCACACAATGTGACTGCTTCATATTTGCCACAGGCCTCTTGGTAGCCTCTCTCACCTGTTTCCACTTTGCTCTTCTGTACTTTTGGCGCACCCTGTTACGGCAGCTCTGCTCATTGTTGAGCTTCTTCTTTTTTTTTATTCTCTTTAATTTTTACTTAATTCCTTGGAACTACATTTTGTATAGTGTGCTTTTTATACTGTACTGTTGGTATATAGTGTTTATTCTACTAGTAGTAGTCCCAAACACTTTTTCACTTCCTAATTATGGACATCACTGTGCTACAGGGACATTTTTTGTGTCCGTATCCTGCCTTGTGTCTGTCCACAGCTTTATCCCCGAGATCTTTTGACAGTTCCTTGCCACCCATAGTTGATTGTTGGCTTTCAGCTGCACTACCAAGCAGTGGAATGCTCAAATCAATACAGTATCCCCCAGTACCCCCCCGTAATTCGAACCATGGCTTGGTGTGCAGTGGAGAAGGTGTTTAGTTACACCTGACTGAGTTCACAAGTCTTTTTTGGGAGGGATGATCCTTTAGAACAGCGGTTCTGTTTTTGTCTTTTGTTTTTTTGTTGTTATTTTCGAAACAGTTGCTGGTATATTTGCGCTGAGTAAACAGAATTGTATTTTTGTGTGTCTCCTTTTTAGGCTGCAAAGCAACAAAATGTAAATATTTTGAAGGGGGTGACACATTTCTGTGCCCACTGTAGGTGCTTTAGCTCAAGTTTGGCTTCTTCTTTCTTCCTGAGAGAATAAAACCTGTCTCTGGCTCTTGAGGGGAACGTCTCCAGGGTGGACCAGAAGGCAGAGGGAAGATTTTGCGCCACTGTTTTAATAGGCTGAGACCACCTGACCGAGAACAAACTCAACAGGCTTAAAGCCGAGCAGACACTGGGCCCGCCCGTGGGCTGGCCCGGGTTAGTTGGTGGAGTAAATCTTGGACTTAATTAAAAGAAACTCAATTTACTGCTCTTATCTTCTGTAATCATGTTAACCAACAAGGGGTCCGAAAGCTCATTAAGGGTATGGATTTTAATTAGCGGGCCCGTTGAAGCCAGATAAATCACTGCCGCTCCACAAGTCACCATTAAAGGTATAATCACGATGGGCTCTTTGAAGGGCCTGATTGCATGTAAATTGACTGCCCGTTTTTGTGTAATAAAAATAAAAGAGGGGTCTGGGGCCGAGACAGGGGGT
Organism: Alestes dentex; assembly: GCA_037576975.1. Classification (NCBI taxonomy): domain Eukaryota; kingdom Metazoa; phylum Chordata; class Actinopteri; order Characiformes; family Alestidae; genus Alestes; species Alestes dentex. The sequence continues at coordinate 5,341 of JBBIGA010070460.1, forward strand.
GAAGATCACTGTGAGTACTTGAGAAGTGCTAAAATACCTCCGTTTGAAGCCAGAAATGACAAATGATGGGTCCTTGCAGCATTACGCCATGCACAGGTAAGCAGCCAGCATTAGCTACAACACAAGGTGGTCACTGACCAGTCTAACGTTTAAATTGGCAAATAGCCTAAAAAAAAGCCTCCTCAGACGTCTCTTCCCTTTCTTCTACACATGGTGACCTGTAGATCTGTCCTACTAGATCATCTGGGTATTTCTGCAGGCCCCCTAGTGGCCATTTCACCAGTCAAATGGTTTTAATGAATCTATTAATGTGAGTTTACATTTTTTCTAGAGCTATATTTCTGTATAACAGTAAGAACACTGCAGCTTTCTGGCAGTCAAAATGATGAACAACAGCCACAATAAAAAATAAATGTAAACAAATAACATTCAAACACGATGAGACCACTTAAATCCAGTTTAATTTGTGAACATATTCATTAAAAACATGTTTTCCTTGGGTAAAAAAAAATGCATAGTGCCATTCAGGAGCTGGTTTAATTGAATTCTGTTCTGCTTTGCTGTTGACGCTTTAGTGTTTCATTTCAGATCAAAAGGATTCAAGACTCAGAATCAGAAAACTTTATTGATCCCGGAGGAAACAGTTAATTTAATGACTGCACAGACTCACAGAGACAAGAACAATATAAAACATAAAAGTTTAAATAAATCCAATAAAAACTCTGCAGAAAATACTCAATATGAAATACACCATACGATATACACAAATACTGGGTATAAATACTATAGATAAATAACTTACAGCTCTGTGAATCACTAGTAACACTATCAGTGGTTAGGAGTCTGTTATTACTGTAATAGAGATCAGTAGTAGATCAGTAATATTGATATAAGTAGTGATATTTCACATGATAAGACTCCTGAACATAATAAGTAGATACTGAATATAATGATAATGATTTAAACCCAGTAAGAAATTGCAAAACAAAGAGAGAAGAATAGAGGCGAAGAAACAGTTGCAATGCTGGAAGATGCTGGATGTACTAAGAAGATCAGAGGAACCCTGAGAAATGGCTGGTTTTGGGGGGTTAGTTAGTTTTGAGTTCTTCATCATTTCCTTCACTTCAGCATTGTTCCACCCAGTTCTCACTACGTCATGGACTGTGCAGTCGGTTTGTACCACAGTGCGATCACAGATGTATTTGTGATAATCATCTACCAAGCCTTGCTCCTCTGTCATACACCATATCCGCACTGACTTGGATTTATTGCATCTTGCCAGACGGCTCATATATGACAGTCATACAGCGGTCAAAACGCACCACTAGAGACCGTTATGAGCAGTTATTTACTGCAGCTCGGGATGTTATTTTTCATCCAGTACATCTGTTTGATGAAGTTCCTTAACAGGGTGCAACTGCATCTAATTTAGAATGGTCTTCTTGGAAAATCGCAGTCAGTTAACATTTTTTATGCTCCAACATTTTTTCTGAGTTGTCATCCTGTTAGCTGCGGCTCGGCGTGACGCATGAAGTGAAGTGTTAGGCTGCACCTGGTGAAGTCATAATCAAGCTTTCAGGACACAGGGGAACCCACAGGGTCTCCCAGGCCTTCAGAGAAGACCTACGAATGTCTGGGAAACACAGAAATGCAGGTCTGTAATTTTCATTTTCTCCAATTTCATTCATTTTTATTCAGTGGAATCATATTGGTCCTTAACCTCTGCAAGTTCTGCAGGACATCTCTTATTCATTACTAAGTTTTAGTTGGAGCACCCAAATTATCCAGTTAGATATTATTTCTGTGTTGTATTTAGGTAGATGAGGTAAGTAAGCTGTCTCAGTGATTAACCACCAACATCATTAGGAAGAGGAATCAGACACTCATTTTGGTTTACAGTGATTGGTTACAGATTTGTGAAGGATAACATCACTCTAGTCCTTCTGGAGGCTCCAGATGGTGTAACCAGTGTGTGTGTGTGTGTGTGTGTGTGTGTGTGTGTGTGTGTGTGTGTGAGTGAGTGTGTGTGTGGAACACCACATTGACTCCTGTGGCCTCGGATTTCAGAAGTGAAGCTGGTCACTGTGTGGGTGTGTGTGTGTGTTTATGTGTGTGGTTACAGGGTTAACGGGTGCATACTGGAAAGGGGGGTGTTTTCCCCACAGCAAAGCACTCGTGTAAAGCGAGGGAGAGCAGGGAGGGTAATAGGAGGAGGAGCCTTCTTTTTACAGTCTCTTTTTTCTCTTAATTGCTCTAATGGGGAATATCCAACTGTACCCTCGCTGTCTCTTTCTCTTCCTCTGTCTCATACACACACACACACACACACACACACACACACACACACACACCCCCCGACCAACACACTCCCTTTCCATCTGTTGCTTGCTCTCTGTCTCTGGACTGTGACACAGAAGGTTCTGTTCATGTGGCACCACTGGTTGCCGGTTTGTGAAATTCTAGGAAAAACTGTGTACATTTTAACATAAAGTTGAATATAACATAAGATCTAGTAAACAACAAACATCAATGGCAATAATGCAAGGCGTTGTATCCCCACCTGTAGGCAGAGCAGTTTCAGAACATGTGGGGGCTCTAAGTGACAAATCGTATCTGGGCCCCCCCCACCCACAGATGGGACTTTCTTATGTAAGAGTAGAAAATGAATCAGGATAAAAGAAAAATTGTCCTAAGATGCTCCTTATAGCAGGAAATGGCCTTTCCTCTAGGATAGTACTTTTAAGCAAATCAACCATGATAGCTCACTTTTAGAGTCTCATTTTAAAAATGGGCAGCAAGGCTGTGTCTTCAATGGCTCTCTTCTACCTGCATATTGTACTATGTAGGGATTAAAAGAGTCCCCTGCACCCTTATATTGTATAATATGTCAAAAGAGCCACTGGTAATTTTGCCATGTAAGCAGAATTTCATAACAGACAATTTTGTGCAATATATGGGTGTATTAGAATTTATGTAGAACACTGTAAAGGAAGTGAGTCATGCTGGGTTCAGAGTTCATCCAGACTAATGTATTATTAACAACCTGTAGTTGTTGAAGAGGGGAAAATTACAGTATTGGAGTGGTATTAGCAGCGGCAGATACTCAAGGTTGCAGTATCAGTGTTTGCTCGCTTGATCCATTCTAACAGTGTCCTTTCGTGTGCACAGATAATAAATATAATTTAAATTAATAAAACACTCTGACGTCCATATTTTGACCACAATTAGGTTGTACGGTTTCTTACTAGGTTAGATGGGAATGTAAAGGTTTGAATTTGTATGTTACAGTCTGTCATTAGGTTGAATGGGTATTGGTAAAAAATTGGTATTTTAACTTAAAACATTGGTTTCTGTCTACGCTGCCTCAATATTTTGAGTTAACTGAGAGTGTTTTACACCTCTGCTAACTTGAATGACTAAATATTAAAAATGACATCTGTGAATGGTTTAATTCAGTAGGTGATCCAGATTAAAGAAAGTCACTTCCAAAGAGGCCTATGGTTTAGATAGTAAATGACTGAAGATTGGACGCCAACATGCTGCTCTTTGAACAAGTTTCAAAACAAGTAGTAAACTATGCTACTATAGTTGCTATATGAGTGTGGAATAGCAGTGTGTGGTATAAATTCACAGAGCTCACTAAGATGGTGCAGACAGAAACATGGCCATGGAATTACTAAACCTAGAGGGAGTAACTAGATAGGCTTGTTGGGTTCAGTTTCAAATGAGCAGGAGATGCAGAGTAAAAGATATACACTGATTAGCTACAACATTAAGCCACCTATAGGAAAATGGGCAAGTGGTGAAGACAACCGGTGACAGGGTCATGGGCACAGGGTCATCATATCACTGAGTTGCCGACAAAGGCTAGAGAAAGTTTAAGGTTTAAGGTGTTGACATGGCCTCCAAGTTCCCCAGATCTCGGTCCAATCAAGCATATATGGGATGCACTAGACAAACTGAACTGTTCTGAAAACTTACTCCCCAACTGCCACTGTAAATACCCTGTATTTATCATATGGTGTACTTTTTTTCTAATCCTGTTGCTGCTATTTGCTATTTTGTGAAAACTATTTATTACTACCTACCTCAGTCTTTGCATCACATTGAATTTTTGTGCACTTAACGCCTCTGCTGCTAGAATGCAGTATGTATTAATACTATATTTACTCACAGTAGTGCTGCACCGTATGTTGTGTTGTCCTGTAAATTATTGTAGAGTTGCTCTTGTGTTTTTTGCACTCTCTCTTTAGTCTTGTCCTGCCCGCACTTGTGTAGTCTTGTATAGTCTTGTGGTGTTCTGTCTTTGTTCTTTGTGTTGCACCATGGTCGTTGTTTCATTTCACTTTGTGCTGTGTGAATGGCTGAAATGACAATAAACACCTACTTGACTTGACATGACTTGACATGGAGGCCCCTTGCAGGACTTAAAGGATCTGCTGGTAGTGTTATGGTCCCAGTTATCACAGCACACACTGGGGAGTCCATGCCTCGATGGGTCAGAGCTGTTGTGGCGGCACGAGGGGGAGCTGCACAATATTAGTCAGATAGTTATAATGTAATGGCTTGTCGGTGAATGCAAACATATTCAGGCCTGTTCAGATACTAAAACATTTGAGTGAAATTTACGATACGGGTGTTTGGCTAGTTTGGTTAGCACTGACTTGGTTTACATGAGTTAAATTAATTTACGCGTTTGAATTAAGTAAGTTTGGCGAATTGGAATGTTTGAAATGTGTACATGGTGCAGGAAATTCCTGTTTAATTCCTGTGTAAAATCCTGTTCATACTCAACGGATTGAGTTTTGTTTTTGAAACTTTAGGTTAGCATTAGGGTTGAATGAGCATTGACAGTCTTGGCACAGTCAAACATGAGTACTCACACTGTAAGTGTGTGTGTGTGTGTGTGCGTGTGTGTGCGTGTGTGTGTGTGTGTGTGTGTGTGTGTAAACGCAAGTTGGCAGACTCTGTAGCCCTCTGCAGCACAGCTGTGGCATTCCAGCGGAAGATTCCAGAAACACGACAGCGGCCCACATTGTTCCCACAAACACACGGACACACACACACACACAGACATTCTAGTGCTTGGACTAAATCCATCTCTTCTAATCACTGTCCACTGATGTGACGGTCTTACGATGAAATAATGCTGCTGTAAGCATGGAAGAATAGCAGAGGCTGCTTCACTCTTCTAGCTGAACTTTTAATCCATTTGTCTATTTCTAGTGTTTTTTGTCTTTTTGCTCACTAACTGACTTTTTGCTGAGTCATGTGAAGCCAGTTCTGTCACCCCGTTTGTGATCATATGTTCAGTTAGTAAATATATCCATTCCAAAGCCACAGAAAGCTCAGCAGAGCCCATAGCACTGCACAGTTTTGCTCGTCCCTGCCTCAGCACCCCTGATCCAGCTCAGGAATGGCTCAAATGTGCAGAAGTGTAGGTGTTTAGTTGTCCCTCAAGTCTGTGTTGCAGTGGTTTAGAGCAGTTCATTTAGAGCAGGTGTGTCAAACAAACGACCTGGTGATCAATTTTGACTGGCCCGCAGATGATTTTTAAGATATAAAAAAAATGAATTCGCTTTTTATTATCTTGTCGAACACTGTAACTTTCTTTTTTATCGTTGCAATAGTGAGAAAATATTCAGACACTGATTTTTTACAAATTTTATTTAGACCGTTCGGCTCCTGGCGAAAATGAGCTTGCCACCGCTGATTTAGAGGGTTAAATACTGCGCTGTGTGTGTGATTAGCATCACCTTTTAACCACAGAAGAAACACGTGGCGTAATGCCTTTATGCTTGCACTGTGGTCTCTTCACACGAGCACGTGGACGGCCTTTATGCTGAGTGGTTGGTTTCTAACTAGGCTCTGGAAGTCAGCCGCAAGGTTCTTTAGCTATAAAACAAAACAAGAAACAGACCAGGCTGTTTTTCTTTTTCTTTCTTTTTTTTTTTTTTTTTACAACGCACGCGGCAATCAGACCACAAACCTGAGAGGTGGTCTGAGTCTGGTTCATTTTTAGGTCATTTTTTACCACTAATAGGGTAAAGGTGAGCATGTGCTTTCTCAAAGCACATGAAGTTCCACTGCATCAGAATCACTAGATAGATCCTCAACACATTTGGAGGAGAGTGCTAACGCGCAATTCTGTTACATCAGCTTACATCAGATACCCATGCTGGCCATCATCACCCTGAGTCTGTGATGGGGAAAGGGAGAAAAGTTCATTGTAATGTACAGTCAGTCTCCTGCGCCATGACTGTTGCATCACCAGGGATTAGTCTACTGGTGAGAGATACAGAACTTAAATTAGAGCCACTCAGGAGCCATGAACATCCCTATTTGCCCCTTTGAGGCACAAATACATTGAATTTGAAGATGACAAGCAGTTATTAGATTCAGTTACATTCAGACTCCTCACAGTACAGGGGGTCCTCGGGTTACGGACTACGTGGGTGAACTAGTTTGGTTGCGCGCAGTGGAAGTCAGGGAATTTGATCATTTGGGTGCCAAGTCAGGGAAATATCAGGGAATTTTTTTAAGAGCATGTAGTGCAGTAGCTGAAACCTGATGTGTATTTACGCGTTCCCAGTGAGTGTTTTTGTTTTGCTCAAAACCTCTCCCGCTCCAAAAATGTGCAACAGTCTAGAACGCGAAATCTTTGCGAAGTCTGTGTCGACATGTCCTTACACTCGCTAACTTACCA
>JBBIGA010070471.1:0-12045 GCA_037576975.1 Alestes dentex
TGTGTGTGTGTGTGTGTGGGTGTGTGTGTGTGTGTGTGTGTGTGTGTGTGTGTGTGTGTGTGTGTGTGTGTGTGTGCATGTGTGTGCATGTGCGAGTGTGTGTGGGTGTGTGGGTGTGTGGGTGTGTGAGTGTGGGTGAGGCTGAATGTACAATTTTCATAATCTTAGAAAGACAAAGACATTTACGACTAAAAGCTAACACCTAATTCTTAGGAGAAGAACAACTTGAAAAAGACAAAACTAATGAATGTCTATGTGTGACTTTTTATAACAAAATCTTTTATATTTTTTATAATGTATATGATTTTTTTTCCAGAATTTGAAAATATGTGCTCCAGGTTACATTGTGTCACAAATCCATGATTACCAGTTGAAATAGTCATAATAAATGGTACAAAATGACTTAGGACACGGAGCAACTTTAAGGGCTACATTGAAGCATTTAAAGCACAAGATGTTTTGGATTTGTGCAACATTTGAGTGGTGCTGCAAGAAAGGCCTCATTTAACTTTTACGCAATGTCCTGCCGTTTTGCCCCAGTGCCCCTAAGGGGCGCAGTTTTCTGCCTCTTTTTCAGTTCAGGCCAGAGACACACGGAAGCAATAAGTGTTTTACTCAGCCACTGGCCTGATTGTGAGAGTTCCACCAAACAGAAACCCTTAACAGGACAGCACTGTCATATACAGGGCCAGTCTGATTTCCGGACTCTCGAATTGCTTTCCTCAGTACGAATATTTCATACATTTTAGAATAATTATGAATTCATCAAAAGGTAAAGGAGCTATTGCACTCTTGGCATTTTATAAAGCAACATCATGTGGAGCCATCTGAGATGCTTTTCTAACAGTCTTGAAGACGTTCCACATATGCTGAGACCTTGTTGGCAGTTGACAACTACTTATTTCAAAAAAATTAAAACGTTTTTAAAAATTATTTAGCATTTACATCAACTTTCAAGCATTTCAGCATAAGCTTTTAGATCAAAAATTCTGAAAAATGTGACTGTGAATGCACAGTATTTTAAAAATGTAATAATTAAATATTTTACTGTAAGTAACACAAAGTCCCCAGGAAATATATGATTGTTGGTCAGTTGCTCTTTTACACACATCCATGCGTGCATGCACACACACACACACACACACACACACACACACACACACACACACACACACACAAAATTGTGTGGCAAGACGTGCACATACATTTTGTCATGAAAATGTTACCACCACTGTCGGAACTGATCTTTATATCTCCAAAAGTAACTTTTCAGGAGACCATTTCGTTTTGGCCGTTTTCTACTGGTCTGCTCTTCATGACATTTCAACACAGTGTAAAAGACTGTTGATATTTTCAAATCATGTAGAAAATGAACAATTAACCAAAAATATACAGAGATTTTATTTCAACAGCATAGATATACATGTGTAATAACAACATTTTGACTGTTATTTGTGAGTTAGCTGTGCTGTATTAGAGCTTAGATACACAGCTTACATGTGTAAGCCTGTGTGTGCATGAGTGAAGCTGTGCTCTCTGAATAGTGGCCTTTGTGTTGCAGTGGATTTCGTTCAGGATGTCGGTGACATGGGGTCAAGATGAGATCAGCCTATAACGCTGCTGTGAAGCTGCTTGTGTTTGTGCATGTTTGCGTGTATGATAGTGAACCTGCTTTAGAGTCGTGTTTCAGATATTCCTCACCACAAAGTGGTGACGTCAGCTGCAATGCAGGCTCTGACACCACTGCTATTCGGAGTAAATTTGGATGTAAAATGACCTTGCGTGACATAAACTCTGCTGAATTCACCCTTGTTTTCTCTGGTCATTATCTATTTTGTGTTCCAGAATAATGGCTACACAGTGGGTGGGAAAGAAAGCTTTGACACTCTGGCGGACCTGGTGGAGCATTTCAAACGCAAGGGAATCGAGGAGGTCTCGGGAACCAAGGTCTACCTCAAACAGGTGAGACTGGTGTCTGCACATGATGAGGATTCTGTTGTGTAACTTTACGAGTTTGTGTCGGCGACCCCGGAGCCCTCAGACTCTGCCCCACTGCCACCTTCTGCTCCCTGCCCTCACCTTTGCCTTATTTGTGCATTACTTCACTGTTTGTACACTGGCTGTCAAACATTTATGGAACATTTTTTTTATGTTCCATGTATGTTTTTTAGTTGGTTTGTGTCAACACCATTAAGACTAAGTAGGTTTACTTTAAATTACTTTAAAGAATTTCATATTTGTTATAAAATATTTAGAGGCGACAGCATCTTGAATGTTTACATTTATTAAAAACAAAACAATAAGTAAATGCTTATTAGAGGTGGAGGATATGGCTTAAATATAATATCCCAGCACTTTTCACGAATTCAAAAGTGTATAAATTGAAAAACGGATACTTAACTCATGGAAAGGCCACTTAATTTAAGTAATGTCCACACATCACCTGGTAAAGAAGGCAAAGTGTTACCAAACTTTTGATGGGCAGTGTTTGAGACTCCTGATTTGTCTTTTCTTGCTTTTTGTTGTATTTCTTGTACTTGTGCTTTCCAGTTTCTTTGTGTTTCTGGTTTTCTTTTTCCCTAAGCTCTTTTAGTCTGACATAGTTTCCTGTTTTTTTGACCTTATCTTATTTCTTGGTTCTGATTGGCCCGTGCTGAACGTCTCGGCCTGTGTTCCAACTCCTGCTTTTGATCGTGTCTGTGATCCCTGGATTTGTCCCAATGAAAACATTATGCTAGTTCACGCTACTGCCTGAAGCTCCTCGTACCTACAATACCCCTACTGTTATCATTTTCAGTTTCTTGCGGCACAGAGTGACCAAGATGAAATCCACACTGAGGGACAGGCAAGAGATAATTCAATAGTGTAAATGAATAAATAAAAAGAATAAGCAAAACAAAGAACAACATTTAGGCTGTGATTGCTCTTACAACTGTTTTTAGTTATGCAGCATAGTTTTGTTTTTTTTTTGGTCAAAGAAAACAGTGTGACAGTGTCTGAAACCACACGGGCGAGTCTGTTTTTAGTACTAAAAAAGCATGATAGTGTTTGAGGTAAATGTGTGATTGATGCATGCAGTTCTCATGATACTATTTGGTGACTCTTACTTGTTAGCCTTATTAGTCTTTCGGCGCAGACCCACTTCGACATTATTTTCACAACTAATGCACGATTTAATTGTTGGCTTACATAACTTATTATACATACACACGGGTGCCGGAAGCATTTTTAATGTGGGGGGGACACAGCGCTCTATGTCTCGGCTGTAGTCCAGGAGGGAAGAAGTGTGGGGGGGGCAGGGTGCGCTGCTCTCTATGTCTTGATTGTTGTCTGGGAGAGGAAAAGATGGGGGAACGAAATGAATGATTTGAAAAGTGGAGGGGACTGCTATAATAGTTCCAGCACCCATGTACGTACACATACATTATTGTTCATACTTCATACCAGGAGTTTCTGCAAAGGGCCTCTGTGGCCGCAGGTTTTTGTTCCAAATGATCAGGAGCACACCTGATTCCTCTTGGTCTCATTCTTCAAGTCTTCAGACAGTTGATCAGGTGTGCTTCAGGTTGTTGGAAGAAAACAATCTTTTGTGAATATGATTTGACACCCCTGCATTACATGAGTGATGGTTTATCTTGTACTGAACTGACATGCAAAGTGAAAAATGAGTGAGGGATGTGGGGGTGGTTGTGGCCTAGTGGGTAGGATACTTACCTCTGGACCAAGAGGTCATGGGTTCGACTCCTCCCTTCAACATACCACCTGAGCAAGACCCTTAACCCTGAGCAAGACCCTTAACCCTGAGCAAGACCCTTAACCCCATGTTGCTCCAATGAGACTGCCCCCTGTAGTTAGGGAATGGAAGTCACTTTAGATAAAAGTGTCTGCTAAATGCCATAAATGCCTGTGCCATAAAAAACAAAAACAAAAGATAGGTATACATGGAGAGAGAAAGGTATACACCAGAGGGAGCCCAGGACTACATTGATCTCGTTCTCCCTCTCTCTATCTCAGCCCTATTTCTCTACCAGAGTGAATGCAGCTGACATTGACAGCAGGGTGAAATTGCTGGATCAGACAGCAGAGCAGGACAATGAGGAAAAGGGAGATAAGAAGATAAAAGCTGGTTTCTGGGAAGAATTTGATGTGAGTATGTCATTTAAAGGTTTTTTCTGTTTCCACATCCAGAAATACTTTCCATGTTTCTGCACCTGCAAAATACTGTAAAAAAAGACCACAATTTAGCATACAATAACAGTATAATTGTGCAAGTACATTTTGTCAATTGTTCTTTCAGCTTTGCAGAGGACAATAAAAACTTCTCATTTGTGTTTTGAAGCTAGATGTCCCCCAAACCTGTGTTCAAAAAAAGGTCACTTATCTCCCAAAAGCAAGATAAGAAAACAGATGCTAATTATTTGAAGGGTGTTCCAGAACAGAACAAAGCTTATGACTGCCACTACTTCTATATTTATTAAACATTTCCCGTTGAATCTGTTCAGCCACAGTTACTGGATGTGGGTTAGAATCCAGGATGTGGTGAGGGCTGCATCTTCATTCTGCTGTCTCACTGCATGCCTGTGCTAGTTGTAAACAACAAACTCTCTGTGTTACTCTGTGCAGGCACTGCAGAAGTCGGAGTCCAAAGTGAAGAAAAGCAGAGATGAAGGCATGCGGCCAGAAAACAAAAGCAAAAACAGATACAAGAACATCCTGCCCTGTGAGATGCCCTGATTTTATAGAAATATTTCACATGCACCTCTTGAAGTCGTTACTGATAAATACTGATAAAAATCTTCTGTACTCTTCTCTAATGCAGTCGATGACACCAGAGTAATTCTACAAGGTGGAGACCCCAATGTCGTTGGATCTGATTACATCAACGCCAACTATGTGACGGTATGTTAGGTCACTATTAATTATGTAAGTAATTATATATTCAGCCCATAATTCTTGTGTTATTCAAGTTATTGGTGTTTTTTTTCTTTGAATTAAAAAAAACAAAACTGACAACATTTTTTTACTTAACGCTGGAATAATTGCAAAAGAAAAACTCAAAAGTAATCTTTATATATGTTTATACAATTATTACCATTCAATGAATCATTGGCAATTCATTTTGAATTTAATTTTAGAAAATCAATGGTTTTGCAAAATTGAAAAGTTTAACTGATTACTCATGACAACACTAAAATAAACAAAAAAACAACACGCACCAGAAAATCCATTACATCTCTCCTTGATGCACCATATCATCTATGACCATCATGCATCCGCTAACAGTCTTGTTTTATTCTCATTCTTGGTGTCACTCTCTTTCTGTAGAATAAAATGCGTGAGATTGGTCCTCAGAAAGTCTACATTGCTTGTCAGGGATGTCTTGCAACAACAGTCAATGATTTTTGGCAAATGGTGTGGCAGGAGGAGTCACACGTCATTGTCATGACCACGAGGGAGGTGGAGAAAGGACGGGTACGTATAGTTGAGCTCTAAAAAATATTTTGATCTGCATTTGAGGTTATTAGTTCTCTTACTCTACTTACTATGTGGATAGGAGTAAGCTACTTAATCTGAAACAGAAAGGTCCCAAGTGGTTCTTCTCTTCAGTGTATGATTTTTGGAGAAAACTTTCATTGGAATAGATCCCTTACTGTGTGTGGAGACCATTAAATGTCATTTCCACTTGTTTTAGAGGTCCCTCGTTTGTTTTGTTCTTCAGTAATGTTAAAGATTTATATTTCCATGCTTAAAATGTGTTATTTACGAAACTGCAAGCAAACTTTTATTGTTCACATGCTGCCTGTTTCATGTCATGAATTGGGAACTGTTTTCATATCGGAGGGTCCTTATCCCTGCCCTTTCCCCACTAGTTGCTTCCTACCAATTCAACACGGAGTAACACCAAGCAGAGAGCCAGTTGTATCATAGTTAACCTGACAGCAGAGTTACAGAGAACACATATAAATATTTTTCTGATGATCACTAGGGTGCCTGCAGTAAGAGGCTACACAGAATGGCTCATTATGGGCTCCCTGTCTAAGCACTGGCCATATCATCAGGAGTTCAGTCCCATGGCCAAGAGTCCAAAAATGCATAATTGGTGCTCTCTCTGGGTTGGTAGGCTGGCCTTCCCTCTCACCCCATCACTCAGTGTGATACTAACCAGCACGGGCAGCTGATCTAACTGTATTGGCATTCAGCATTCTCCTCCACGAGTGTCGCGCTGTCCAGTGACATTATGTCAGCGGCAGCTGAAAAAAGCTCCAGTGGCGCTTCACACCCCCCAGTGTTGGTGGTGTCACATGATGGGGGGAGTCCTAGCAAGTGATTAGAATTGAGGATAACTAAATTGGGCAATCTGGGACAAAATGTTTCTTCGCACCCACAAAAATGGTTTCTTTAAAGAATGATCAATTGAAGGGAAACCAAAAGTCATTCTTTTACAGTTCAGACTCAAGCTCAACTTTAGACTTGAGTTTCAGTTTTTTTGCATTTAAAGAATTATTTTCTGGACATTTTCTGGATTTTTCTTCTCCATTAATAAGTGCTGGTTTAATTGAGAATGACACAGAGAATGTCACAAGCCTGTATTTATGGTTAATCTATTATATTTAATTTTGACACAGAACTGCAGTGTGTCTCTCACTGCATGCAGTAATATACTGAAAAGAGATGTCCCGGTAAACTCTGTGATTTGTTTACTGTGTAGAACAAGTGTGTGCCATACTGGCCAGAACCTGGAGCCTCCAAAGAATTTGGCAAATATGTGGTGATGTCATTGTCAGAGAGAGATGCCTCAGACTACAAAGTCAGAGTGATGGAGCTGGCACCTCTTGACCAGGTAAAACACTTCTCTACTCATTTCCAAACCACAAATCATGCTACATGTCCTGAGTTTATGAGCTGATGGAAACCATCATTATTTTTATTAGTGTGTTCTGTTGGATCCAATGCAAGTTGCCGTGAAAGATTCCTCTTTTATTTAGAATGTCTTTGTGACTATGTGTCTCCAGATACGCCTCTTCTAATTAAAAGACTCAGCTACTGCTTAACACAAGCGTTCAGTTGTACACAGTTTGCATAATCTTCTTAGAAAAACACGGCCAATAGAATGTGATGCTTTGGAGCAGCCACACATGAGCCCAATGCCAGTATCTTTGGGATGAACTGATGTTGTGTCTGTGTTCCAGAACTGATCATCCAGCATGATCACTTATGCTGTTGTGGCTGAATGCAATCAAATCCAATGCAATGTTCCAATATCTATTGTAAAGCTCATTAGACTTAGAGTAGTTCAACACTGCTTGAACAGTGAGGTTGTCACAAGCACTCAGCACAACTAATGGAGAGAGCTAATGGAAAACTGCAATAACCATTATATGACTGCTGTCATCAACAGAGAACAGATATTCCCCTCGCCCCCTCTCTCTCCACTTATCTTATCATTCAGCCTGGGGGAGGAAGGGAAAGTTCATCTGTTCCTCACTCACAATGCTTTACTGCTGCATTGACAGTTTTAGAGCACATTGCATGATTGCATACATTTTTGATTTCCGTATTTCAAATAATTCAGCTTCATCACTTTAAATGTGTCGTCACAGATTGAATTCTCTCATGCTGTTTAGCCTTGTGCACATATTACAGTCTGCCATCGTCAATAATTATTGTCTACAGATGGGCGTGCCTGATATACGTAGGTGGCTGATATATTACTTTATTGGATATTGGAACCAAGATTTCCAACCTATGCAACAAATAATAAGGCACTCCATTTTTCTCTGTGCTCACACTGACCCTCATTATCAAACGCTGCAGAGGGAACATGAATCAACTATGCTGTGAGCTAATTTTTTTAAATGAAAAACTGTAAATGATTTGGTATTTTTAATAGTACTGTCCACAATAAAGTTTGAATTATTAAGATAAACTGGGAAACTTACCCTACCGTTGAGAATGGGAACAGTCTACTAATACCAGTACAAAATGATCTTGTTATTTAATCAAATCATTGCTATGGTTTTTGCAGAGTGAGGCGCCTCGAGAGATCTGGCACTATCAGTATCTGAGCTGGCCAGACCATGGTGTTCCGACAGAGCCAGGTGGTGTCCTGAGTTTTCTCATACAGGTCAACAACAAGCAGATGGATTTCCCTAGAGCAGGACCCATGATCATCCATTGCAGGTACAGGCTTTCACTGAGGAACATCAGATCAAACACTGGGTATAGAACCATTCCAGGATTCTAAGACAAACGGTTATGTCTAAAATTATAGGAACCTATGGGATGGGACTTTCTGGAGAGATTTTAAATACACCTAGCCTAAACTGGGGAATCTGAACTGAACTGAATATTTTTTGGATAATGTTTGATTTCCAGAGTTACTTTTCAATCAAGTAAGAAGAAATACCTAATGATACTTGTACTGCTACTATATTAACAATAATAATTAACGTTCATCAATGTGTCTTAGTTGGTATGAGGAACAGGTTTTGTCTAGATAATAAACTGACAGTTTTCTTCACCAAACAGTTGTTAAAAACACATGTTGAAACTCTTTAGGCCCAAAACTGAAATGCTGAATACTCACATCGAAACAAGGGGTTCAAATACAGTATTTGGGCTGTGCAAATATTTACTCAAGTGATTTTTGCATTAATTTAAAAGGTAAATGTCCTTAACTGTCGATGGCCAGTGTGGATCCTACTGGCGGAAAAACATATTTTTGGAGACACAGAATGTTCGAAGGTAGTTTTTGTGATACAGTTTTATGACATGCTGAGCTGGAAGAAATGCCAGCAAATAAAGCTGCACTTCTGTTAACAGTAGATCTGTGATTTGGAATAACGGTTTCTCCTAGAGTTGTACTGTGATAATGCTGTATATCATTAGATACACAGTAAAGAGTGCAGTGAGTGCACTAGGTAGTTTTAGTAATTTCAGAAATATTCATAGAGATATGATGTTTATCTTTAGTGCCGGCATTGGTCGAACAGGAACAATTGTGGTCATCGACATGCTAATAGAGACAATCGACACTAAAGGTGAGTCTCTCTGTCTCCCTCACTTCTCTCTCTCTCTCTCTCTCTCTCTAGCTTTATCTTCCCTGTCAGTCTGTCTGTCTGTCTCTCTTTCTCTGTCTCTTTCCTCTTTATACCTCTCATGCTGTTCCATTCACCTTTGGCTCTTGTCTCTGTCGCATTTTTCATGCTTGGGGCCAAATAAACATTATGTACATTGAGTAATAATTAGCATGCTGTCAGGTGAATGAGAAAGCAGCATGTGACAGAGTTCCAGTGTGGCGGAAGTCTAAGCTTTCACACAGTGTGGAATGTGCTGGATGTGACGGAGCTCTAAGGGAGCTTTAACAGATCTGAATAAGCTCAAACACATGAAGGAGATATCACACTCTCATTCAGCTCAAAACACAGCTGTTAAGGTATTTTTGCATCAGCGCTGCTCTTATAACACACTCAAAGTGCAGCAGTACAACGTTCATGCCAAGCTTGCCGAGTGTACGCCACGTTGTTTTCAACGATAGAACAATACATGGGTGGCACGGGGCTAATGCGCTAATATGTGGCTAAACAGAATTAGTTAATCTAGTTCCAAAATAGAACATTCATCCAGTACATTAAAAAGATTTCAACCTTGTCGACGAGGTCATGTTCTATTGTGTGGCCCAGCAGGAGATGAAAACAGGATGCATCCAGGCTGTTATTTTATTTGGCCAGATACTTCAAAACTCAATACTTCAAACACAGAACCCCCACACCTGCAAAAGGGTACAGCAGAGATTTAGTTTGATGTTTTTTGTCCTTGAGCATCAGCCATCAGCTGCTCCAGTGGCGCAATCGGTTAGCGCACGGTACTTATATGACAGTACATTGCAAAGCAATGCCGAGGTTGTGAGCTGAAGCCTCACCTGGAGTTTTGGGGCAGCTGGTGGCCAGTAGTTAGGGTGTTGCCTATTCGATCAGAAGGTCATGGGTTTGAATCCTTGGACTGCTAGTGCAAGGTACAGTCCACACACATGGCTCCCTGGGCGCCCCCATTGGTGGTTGCCTACTGCTTCACACTGTGTGGTGTGGTGTGTTTAAGAACGATTATTAGGGGCCCCTTTACTTTATCAAGGACAGAAGGAAGGTGGAACCCACTAAACTATTTCCTATAGAATAAAATAATAAATAGATGCATTTCCATGAGAAAATGCAAAGTGTGATTGTAATAAAACCAATGTTCAGCATAAAGAAAGCCTTCTCTCACGGGAGATTTGGACCGAGTACTTCTGGTTCAGAGTCCTGCACTTTAGCATTGCGCTATGGGGTAAACAACACAAGTTCCTTTTTCTTACCAAGCCATTTATGGGTAAGGTCAGCTCAATACGTCGCAGCATTCATGAGCTAATTATTAAAGCCACAACAGTGACATGTCTTTTTTTGACCTGAGCTTCAGTGACCCGAATCTGTGCTTATGAGTCTGCTGTGTGTTTGTTTCTTCGCATTTTTTGGCTTTTTGTCCGTTTCTGGCCTCCTTATCAGAGACTACTAATAATATCCATATCACACGAATAATATAGAATAATATAGAAAACTATTTTATGTTTTTTTTCTCAATTATAAATATAAATAGAAAATATAAACTCTATTAGAAATTCCATCTAATACAATTCTGCACTAAAATTTACAAAATGCAACTGTAATAAACCCCATGGAATGAAAATGCAGTATGCAAAAAATCTTTTTTTTAAATGACAGTGCTTTGAGTGCATATAGTGCCTTCACCTACACATACACCCATACACATTATCATCTTACTTGCATACATATTAAGAAATTCAAATATACACTCTTTATGGTTATTATTCTTCTTTTATGAAACAGTATTGAAGAAGAAAAGACTAAATAGCATGACAGTTCATGTTTTAATATGTGGCATCTCTGCAGGTGTGGAGTGTGACATTGACATCCAGAAGTGTATTCTGATGGTGCGTGAGCAGCGGTCCGGCATGGTGCAGACGGAGGCGCAGTACAGGTTCATCTACCTGGCCGTACAGCAGCACATCGAGTCTGAGAAACTCAAACATAAGGCCTGCCTGGTGAGAAAGAGAGACTGAGAGGAGGGGAGGGCGGGAGGGATGGAGGGGGAAACAGACGATTGGAAAAGACGACAGAAATGGGGGAAAGTTAAAGGAATAGTTTAAAAATAGAATGGATATAGTGCACATATGTTAAAAGTATTTCAAGGCATCAGAAGATGATTATTTCAGTTATTGTTGCATTTAAAACTCTAAAGAGCAAATGTAAAAGCATTAATGGGGGCAGCTGGTGGCCTAGTGGTTTGAGCCTTCACCCTGCGTTGTGTTCCTGGCTGCCCGCTGCTTCACTTAGTGAATGGATTAAATGCACATAAAGAATTTCACGCTGTTAACACTGTGTGCTGTGGTGTGTTCACGTATGACAGAATGGTCACTTTAATGTTACAGCAACTTAGCAACTGTGTTCTGAAGGTATATCATCCCTCTTTCTATGTTTAATTTCAGGACACAGAGAGTGATGGAAATCTGTATGGAAATCTGTCCGTACAGCCCAAACACCAGAAAGCAAGCCGTAAAGTCTCAAAGTGAGTATGGAACACAAACACACATACGCACAAACTCCCAGAAACATGCCACTGTCTCATCCTAGCTGTTAGTCTTTCAGCTCAGGGTTCAAAGTTCTCTCAGTCATGTAGTTCCTCTGTTTACCCAAACATATACACGCGAATGAGAGATTGTGCAACATCCTTGGCAGAGAGAGGATTGAGTTGAGAAGTTTAACTCTGGCTCTGGTATTCCATTCTCCTCTAATCGCCCGAGTCTTAATCGCTGGCTAATTGGACATTGGCAAGTCTCCCTCTCACACTTCTTGTTATGATGAATAGATGAATTGTTGCAAGTGTGAGATGCTTCTTAGCATCTATAAAAACTAAGTAATAATAATAATAATAATAATAATAATAATAATAATACATTTTATTTATAAGCGCCTTTCAAGACTCTCAAGGTCA
>JBBIGA010070492.1:0-12045 GCA_037576975.1 Alestes dentex
CTCTCTCTCTCTCTCTCTCTCTCTCTCTCTCTCTCACACACACACACACACACACTCTCTCTCTCTCTCTTTCTCACACACACACACACACACACACACACACACACACACACACATCCCACAGCTGGGTGAGAGAGTTCAAATATTCCTGATACTGAAAGTTTGTGAACCCTTGTGAATTTTCTATATTTCTGCACAAATTACGAGCTAAAACAACACAGAGCGCATAAAGAGAACCCAATTACACAAATTATCTAAAAATATTATACTTTACCCATTTATTTATTGAGAGAAATGATCCAACAGTTCAAATCTGAATAACAAATTACATGAACCTCAAGGATCAGTAGTTAGTCTGAGGGTAAAATAAGACTCAGATGTTTTCAATCAGTGGAACAACAACCATGTATCAGTGGGGGGAATCTTCTTATTTAAAGAACAGGAAACTATTAGAGTAACTTCTAAACTAAAGGCCTCTATTAGAGTAACTTCTAAACTAAAGAACTATATTCCATCTGTGAAACATGGCGGTGGTAGTTTCATGTTTTGGCTTATTTTGTTGTATCTGGGCCAGGAAGGCTTACCCTCATTGGTGGAACAATGAAATCTTAATTATACCATCAAAGGGAAAATGTCAGGAAATTTGTGAACCGAATCGCAGAGGAAAACGGGGTCATACAGCAAGACAATGACCCCAAACACACAAGTCAGAATAAAGCTATTGTTCTGGAATTGCTGAGTCAAAGTCCTGACCTTAATGCACTAGAAGTGTGGTGGAGGGAGCTGAGTGTGAGGAAACTCATTAACATCACAGAGCTAAAGCTGTTCTGTATAGAGAAATGGGCTCAAATCAACTGGACTCAACAACAGTTACCGAAAAAAATATTTAGTTGCAGTTAAATTAAACTGACACTACATTAAGAGGGACAAATGCTTAAGATAACCCTGTATAAGTCCCACTTTGTACAATATCCACTCACTGTGGTATTTGAACTGGCGACCTTGCGTCTCGCAGCACAGTGTGTTAACCAGTGGTCCACGCGGGGGGTTATTAATGATACAAGATACATTTCTAACTCATTTATTCCATATAAACACAGCTTTCTGGACGAAACATGCTTTAAAAATCTGTTGTGACGCTTGTAATACTGGTAGATGCTAAAGTAGGCCATAACACCTGAACACTTCACACAACTGATAACATGGCAACACACAGAATGTGTGTGTGTGTGTGTGTGTGTGTGTGTGTGTGTGTGTGTGTGTGTGTGTGGTGTCTCAGTACTGGATTCAGAATCAGAAAACTCTGATCCTGGAAGAAATTCCTTGAACAAAAGAAACGCAGAAACAATTCTCTCGAGCCGCATGGTTAGACAGGGCACGGCTTACTAATAACAAATACTCTGAAAAAACTGCTAAAAATAAAGCGAGACACTAAAATATGAGACACTAAGTTGTCATAACATGCCTGCAGCACGCTCATTTCAATAAACCAATCCTGCTGATAGGAGCCCAGTACAAACAAACTTATCAATACTGAGGGGAACCCTTAAAATTCTACACATTATTTATCACAGTTTGACCATCCTTGCCATGACTGCAACCAAAACAGCCGCTGTTTCTACTCAGGAGGTTTCCATTCAAGAGGCCTGACCACAGAAGCCAAGATGCAGAAGTGGAAAGAAAGCAGGAAGCGCCGGCAATCAATAAATCAGACAGCAAACGGCGTGACGGACGGCCTTAAAAGTGACCCTGAGGCCAGTTTTTAGGTGTATGAACTTAATGTTGTCCATCCAGACACTTCCTCCAGTCTTCAGCAAATCAGACAGAAGGGACATTTGCATGATCATCACCGTCACCATCATCTCCTCCTTGGTTCTGAAGAAGTGAGTATACTAAACTTCTGCAGAACCTCACAAGTGCAGAAACATGCTCATGTGCTTCTGCTATTGTTTCCTCTTCACCCTCACCAACCTGTTACCAGCTCTTAGGAACACTTACGATAAAAAAAATAAAATAACCAGACTAAAAGAGACATACAATGTAAATCCTTTAGAGTGGCTGTTAAAAACATGGACAGCCTCTAAGAAAAGTTAAAGACAGGCACGTGACTGCTTCTGCAGAGTTTTTTTTTCCTTCCTCTCTCGTGCAAAACCCTTTAAACCCCCACGCTCTGCTTACACCACACACTGTACACATCCTACCATCCTCTTATAAGTCTCTGGGACGCTTCATAGATGATTGGAAATGCCAAAAAAACCCTGAGTCTCCTTCCAGACCCTGGGCTTTTCAGAGTTAAACTGCTGCACAGCTGGCTGTGGAGGCACACTGGGCTTTGTTAGGCTGCTCATGATCATGCAGAGTGGTCAGAATAAAGTTAAACAAGGCGGATCGTCCCAGACTGAGTCTTTCACACCATTGACTGTTGTTTGTTTTATATCCTCCAGTCTTTGGCGCATAAGTGCAATGTCTCTGGAAAATAATGTCCCTTAAAACAACAACGGAAGCACCACCTTATATAAGCAAGGTATGGTGAAATGCAGTATAAAAGAGGGTTCCCATAGTATTTAAGAGAGACAGAGAAACAAACAAAAACCAAGGGATCAGCGGCAGAATACACCTCCTTTTGCTGAGGGGTGGAAAATCAGCATTGTATAATGGGGGAAAAGCATGCTTGGACAGTTTTGGGGGTATTTTTTAATGCTAAAACCAGGGACAGCAACCTCCCCCCATACTCCTGGGGGGTAGGGGGTAAGAATTAAGCACCATAACCCGGCCAAGAGCTCCAGATCCAGCCTCCAGGACCCAGAGGAGGCAGGGGCAGGGTGTGTAGGAGCAGTGTAAGGGCGCTTGTGTGTATTTTTTGTTGTTTATTTGTGTTAAAGGGAAACAGAACCCTGAACATGAAGCACCATGGCTGCTTTCTCTCCACTCTGAGAGAGACTGAAACGAACAAAAGCCAAGCTCCTAACACTTCATATGGCTCTGCTCTCAGTGCCTGCACACACGAACCCAACATTTCACCCATTTCTTCACCCACAAAGAGCCCAAAAACTGCAGGACAGGCATGAAAACAATCTTGAAAATCCCCCCCAGTGGAGGTTTTCTCCTCTTTTTCTGCACGACTCAGCCACAAAACACATGAATTTTGCACCCAGACCCAACAAAACTTTGCATTTTTTCATCCCAAAACCTCAAAAATAAAGCCCTACTCACACGAACACATGCACATTAAACACAAGAGACGCACGTTAACAACTCTCCAGCACAGAGAAAAGGAAGCACTTACGTATTTCTTGATAGTTCTTTTGATATTTCTCTTAGGCCGTTCCTTGCTCATCCTGTAGCAAAAATAAAAAATGTAACAAAAAAAAAATCCCCAAATGTGTGTGGTTAAGGAAGGTATGGCCACATGAATGTCTTCTCCTTCCCTTCTCCTCCTGGAGCCCTGAGCAGCAGCAGCAGCCCCCTTCAAAACACAAGGGGGGGGAGAGAGAGAAAGAGAGGAAAAAAAACACAAACACGATTTAAATCCCCCGTGTGTGCTGTCGTCTCGCTCGTACGGAACCAATCCTCTCTCTCTAGGCTGTTAAACTTCCTGCAGCGGCTGGGAACTGTGGATAAAACCCCTAAAATCCCTAAAAGAGGAGCCGGTGCTCAGCATACTTTTATAAACAACTTCCATTAGAGGGGCACGCGAGGCGACCGTTGGTTCATCCCGGCGTCTCAAATTTTGGTCTTTTGTTAACACAAAAAAACACCAAAAACCACGTTAACCGCTCGCTCTTGCTTTCTCGCCCCTCACGGACGAAAAGTCACATCTTTTCGCGAAATAAATAAGATTAAAATGCTAAAATAACAGTGTTTCGGGTCTCTGTGGATGACTCCAACCCTCTCTCTCCGGCTCCTCGGCTATCACTGGAACAAGAGCCGCGTCTTTCCTCCGCCCCCTCTCGCTCTCCCACCCGTATTTGGGCAAAAACACGCCTCTAAGAGCTCCGATTGGTCACTCGAGTTCGCTCTGCCCAATCACGGGGCTCTGAACTCGGCATCACCATAGCAACCGTGAACACTGCTTAAACTTTGGCCTGAAACGCCACCCAGCTCCCGCCAGGCGCCTTTGAGTGACACACCAGCGAGCCAATCGTGACGCGGGACAGCGGGAGGTGGGGAAGAAACGAGCAAATCGTAGGGTCGATTACACCAATCACGCCTAAAAAAGGCGTGGCCAGCCCGAATTTGGGTGGGGAAAATAATAACAGGACGCAGCGGGAAGTTTAAAAGGACTGCGGCTGCGCGGTAAGGGACCGGAGACAAACGATCAACATTCATAAAAAACGAATAAGAGAAGTTTGCTCTGCTAGAAACATGTTTTTTTTTAGTTCTAGAAATAATGTGACATGGTTTTCACATTTTCAGGTAAATAGTATGTCCTCCTTTTATCTAAATGGTCAATTTTTCTGACAAATAATATTAATTATTCCATCACCTCACGCTGAGTGTGTTGAGAAACTGAGGAGAGACTCTGAATGTGTTGGGAGGAGGATGTTGAGGAGAGAGTCTGAGTGTGTTGAGATGTTAAGGAGAGAAGGAGGCTGAGGAGAAACTCTGAGTGTGTTGGGAGAAGGATGTTAAGGAGAGACTCTGAGTGTGTTGGAGAAGGAGGCTGAGGAGAAACTCTGAGTGTGTTGGGAGAAGGATGTTGAGGAGAAACTCTGAGTGTGTTGGGAGAAGGATGTTGAGGAGAAAATCTGAGTGAGTTGGGAGAAGGATGTTAAGGAGAGACTCTGAGTGTGTTGGGAGAGGAAAATGCAGAGGACAGGTGGAAATGGAGATGGTGGACCTGCTGTAGAGACCCCTAATCGGGAGCAGCCCTAAGTAAAAGAAGATGTATTTTCTGGAGAGTTTTATTTTATTTAGACTGTGTTTACATGATATTTTATATCATTCTCGTCTCTATGTGTCTGTGCAGTCATGGCATAAGCAATTTCCTCCATAAAGTTTTCTGATCTCATTATGATTCATGAATAAACAGAACAGTCCATAAAAAATTCGTGCGTATTTACAGAGATTTTGAAATGTCAGTGTGGGTATAATCTCTGTCACGAGGTTTCCAACAGGCCCGTGGTTGAGCTACAGAGGCCTGCTTGGTGGATCTGCTTCTGTATGGTCATTTATATTTACGGGATCTAGCAGTCACTTTTATCCACAGCAACTCCCATTCCCTAACTACAGGGGGCAACTTGGGGTTAAGGGTCTGGAACCCAGTGGTGGTGAGCTGAAGGTAGGATTCGAGCCCATGACCTCTTGGTCCAGAGGCAAGTATCCTACTCACTAGGCCTCCAGCACCCCACAGACTCATCCACTACACTATAGCACATTTATGGTAAAGGACTGTTCGGATGCTTCTTCCTCAAGCTACAAGGTTTTGCAGGGAAACTAGAAACTTTACAGTCAAGCAGCCGTGACTACAGTAAGCTGGCTTACGTATCAGCCCAGTTTATTCGACAAACACGGCGGACGGACGTGAAATGAGTCACCTGAAACTACAGAGAGAGAGTTGAATGAACTCAGAGGCGATGGGCTGGTGATTCACAAAGAAATGTGTCACGTCAAGCGGGAAGTCGATATCAATGACTTTCATCATCATCATGGGTGAAAGCACAACATCCCTCACATTCTGGGAACGAATGATTTGACAGATGCAAAACTCGCTACACTTCTGTCTGCCCAGGGTTACCGCAATACTGAGCAACGAGCGTGTGTGAGTGTGTTTTAGGCTCCTAGTGGGGACCAAATGTCTCTAGGATGATGGAAAAGGAGAACATTTATAACACAGTAGGGATATTTAATTATATTTTTTAAAACCCTACCCACAACTTTAAGGCCAAATTTAGAGCGCCTGGTTCAGTATTCAGCCACAGTCATAAAGCAGCGCTTGAATCAATCTACAGGAATACAGGCTTGTGTGTGTATGAGTGTAAAAAATGTAAGAAGCGTTTGTTCCTCCTTCCTCCAGTGAAGCTGTGGTCTGGTTTACTGTAATGTTTCTCAACTCGGTTCCTCAGTTCTGTTCCTTAACGCTGGTTTAAAGAGGTTTCCTCTTCTCACTTTGAGTAAGAAAACATTCAAATAAGCAGCTCAGAGTGTTATTATAGATGATTGTGTTGAGGAAACGCTGCTCTAATTAATGACGGCAGGAAGGAAACATGGTAGTGGTGCAACAATATGAACATTTCTGTACATTTGGGTACTTATATTACAAAGTCTCCCCACAAACTGGGGCAGATTCAGGGTTCTTTACCAGCAAATGAATGGTGAGAAGGGCTGAACTTGGCGCTGACCTGAACTTGCACATGAGCTTGGCCTAAAGATCTCACATCATAGAACAACCCAATTTTGAAAGCATTGTGAAAGTTGAAAAAATTGTAGCTAAGCTCCAAACTGCCCCAAGCAGTTTGGCCCCGCCCACTGAAGCTACAAGCAGCGTTGTTCCTGCGGACAGTCTGCACCAGAGTTATTTGAGTAGATGATTTGGGGAAAATGATCAAGCCTTGAGCTGTTCCTGGTCCCTTCCTCAACAAATAACAGAATTCCACACACCAGACATGGCTACTTATCTGCAAACCTACTGTGAAAGTCGCCAACCTGGAATCCCAGAGGTGAAGAGAAAACAGGATGGCCTAAATGAACTAGAACCATGAGCTGGAGATGGACAACTGGGAGGAACAGGACCGTGGTGTCTGGAGGACCCTCCTCCTTCCAATGAATTCACAGGCGTTTATTTTACTTTTTTATGGGCAGCCAATCAGAGCAGAGGTCATTTACATATACCAGTCTTAAGGCTACAGTAATAAAAACAACCCGTTTATTAAAGGACAAAAACAAGTGTCACAGTTTAGTGTATTATCACTGTGTTTTATTTATTTTCCCGTGTATTATCAAAGCACCTTCAGGTCAGAACTGTTTACAGTGGTGGTGAATGGAACCAGACGTCGGCCTCTAAAAGCTCCCGCACAGAAAGTTATGAAATGATTCCTGAGACAATGTTTTATCAGAGATTCGAGAAGGTTTTGGCCTGGAGTGTATTTTTAAAATCAGTTCGTGGTGGAAGGATACATGCGAGTGTTCTATGGCAAAATAGTCCCCCCCCCCCAAATACTTTCCCATTTTACCATCAACATTCAGAACACATGCATAGGGTCTCTGGTGGGTTTGGAGAGTAAATAAAGTGACTTTATTTTTCTGTAAGTCTGTACATTTCACATCCACCCACTCTAACTGATTTAGTTTCCATCATATTTGAATTATGTAATTTTTTTTGACAATGCTCCTTTAAACCCAGGCGTGCATTCTACCCCACTGAGAGGTTCAAAATGGTCGTGTACAAATGAACTATGACTGTTTTTGGTACATAAAACCACACAACCATTGTAAGTGGTCTTCTCTTTTCTTTCTCACTGGGAATGCAGCATTCAAGTACTGCTTGATTAAGAATTAGTACTTTCAAATAACAAGGACAGTTAAAATGTTCAGACTGTTTGGTTGGGTCCTCGGGTTACAACAGTCTCGACGTACAACGTTTTGAGTTTACGACTCTCAGTCTCACTCCCACTCGACTTACACCGTTAGCCTCGTACTCCTGGACTACGTGAGTGAACTAGTTCGGTTGTGTGCGGTGGAAGAATACGCAGTAACGCGGCGTCTGAGTGAGGGAGTTTCCCTTTTCCTTTTTCTGTGGCTTAGTTGTGTTTTTATGATTTTACTGTGTTAGGATCGGGAAGTGACACCAAAATTCGGGTTACATCACTGTTGAAGGAACGGATCTGTATCATAACTTGAGGACCCCTGTACGTGAGTGTTTTGCATAACTCTATAAACAGTTCAGACGAAAGTGAATGAGGTCAAACACGCTGCTCACTGATGGCCTGCCGGCGTCTGGAGGCCGAGTGTTGATGTGTTTTGGGTTCATGGCGTCAAGTGGGTGCTTTGACAGATTTATGCTGCATTTGTTTAAATGTTGTAGTGGAAGGTCAACCAGTAAAGTGTCACTTATGTCACCACTCATACGATAGTGCTGTAATGTATAATATCACTACTTATATCACTATTATGTGCAATAATAGACTCAGTATAAAGAACTCCAAACCACTGTCTGTGGTTAATAAACTATTTCCGCATTAAATTTATTTGTAGTATTTATATCCACTTCCCTGGCTGACCACAGCATTTTGTGTGTATAGTATAGTACACGTAGTACTAAGCATTTTCAGAGTCTTTCCAGAGAGATTTATTTTATTTTGACTTGTATTTTGACTTTATGTTGTATTTTGTTTAGTTCCTGTCTCTGTGTGTCTGTGCAGTCGTAGCATTAGCAATTTCCACCAGGATCAATAAAGTTGACTCTAATTCTGATTCTAAATCCAATTTCCCTCCTTTTTAATTGTTCGTTGAAAGAGACACCCAACGCACAGCAAGGACAGAAAGTGTATCCACGTTCTTCCTTTCCACACAGAAAAAGGTCAATATTACGAATATGATATCATATAAAAGGTAAATATGTCAGATCTGACCGTCACATCTAGTGTGATTTTGAGTAAACTGGTATTTCCAGTTTCTGACACCACTCAAATGCAGCATCAGTTCATATTCAGATCATTAATATGAAGGTTGACATCAAATTTAATGCTTAAATTTGACGCATCAGACGTCTCATTTCCACAGTCACTGGTCATTTCCTCCGATCCACCGCGCCCGTCCTCCCCTCCATTCCTCCAGAGAGGAGCGGGACCGAGGGACGAGCGGCGGCGAGAAAGTTCCAGACGCAGCACACAACCATTGTAAGTGGTCTTCTCTTACATTTCTTTCTCATGGGGAATGCAGCATTCAAGTACTGCTTGATTAAGAATTAGTACTTTCCAATTACAAGGACAGTTCAAATGTCCATTCCTGACAATAAAATGCTGCTGTTTGGACTGGCGTTGGAAAACGAGGCTCTTGAGAATACAGGGGGTCCTCGGGTTACAACAGTCTCGACATACAAGGTTTCGAGTTGCACATATTTATTGATGTTCTGCATTTTTTTGCACATGTGAACTCTGTGAACTCTGTTCTGCGTCTTTGCAGATCTCTGCTGCTCGGATACAGTACCGGTCAAAATACTGTATTTATCCTCAATGTAGCTTTTGTCTATTGCACTGAAAGTTGTCTCGTCTCGTCTCGTTTAGTTGTGTTGTTGCTCTTGTGTTCTGTCCTGTTTGCACTTGCAATTGTGTTCTGTTCTGTTCTTGTGTTGCACCACGGTCCTGGAGGAACGTTTTTTCGTTTTTACTATGCACTGTGTGTATATGGTAGAAATGACAATAAAAACCTACTTGACTTGACTTGAGTTGACTTGGGTTTACGGCGCTCACTCCCACTCGGTTTACACCGTTAGCCTCGTACTCACGGACCACGTGGGTGAACTAGTTTGGTTGCGCGGTGGAAGAATACGCAGTAACGCGGCATCTGAGTGAGCGAGGGAGTTTTCCTTTTCCTTTTTCTGTGGCTTAGTTGTGTTTTCATGATTTCACTGTGTTAGGATCGGTAAGTGACTGGGAGGCTAGGCAAGAAAAGTTCCAGACACAGCCTCTGCCTCTGCACCTTCCTCGCCTCATGTTTCCCCTCACTCCGCCTCCCTGTTACCCTGTTCGCTGTGTGTAATCATCCTGTTAATCATTGTTCTGGGTTTGTACCTCTGTGTGAATGTGGCCCTCCTTTGTTCCTTTGATCTGGGATTTATTTGTCTACATGTCTGTGCAGCTTAAAAGGGAATTTTGCCAATTAAAAAAAAAACCCTGCATAATTCACTTGTTAAGATCTGAATTCAGAGTGGGTTTGGTGTGAAATGCTCTCTTGTAGCTTACCAAGTCAGAACTGTTCACAGTGGTGGTGACAGGTGAGTAAAACGACCTTATTTATCTGTAATTCTGTACCGTTTCACATCATCCCACTCAAACTGATTCCGTTTACATCTCAGTGTCTGTTTAATGGGGAATTTTTTGAAAATTCTCCTTTAAACCTAGACTTGAATTCCGCCTGAGCACCTCCTTCATTACGGACAGGTGAAAAAAGGTCATGTGACTGTGAATCATGGCCATTTTCTGTACATACAACAACACAATCCTTCACACTATACCGTTAGATTGCTGTATTGTCTATTTATTGTACTGTTTCTGTCATTCCTCGCACTTTATTCAATGCTGTAACTGCCTCCTGTGTAATAATAATCACACTTATGGTGCGACACTAATTATTCTGGAAGGTTTACATCCCATTCACACAACACTGTTAGACTGCAGGATAGTCTATTGTAGAGTCTCAGAGTTCTAACCCATTCACACCACTGTTACACTGTATTGTCTATTTACGGTGTTGTTTCTGTTCCAACCTGCACTCTGTTGAATGTTGTTTTATGTTGCACCGCGGCTCATGGAGAAACGTCTCATCTCACAATGTACATGTTCACAAATAACAAACATCTTGCAGTTGACCACACACACACAAACAAACACACACATCCAAACATCATGGACTGATAAATGCAATATTTTTGGTGAAACGTGCAATTTGTGGGATGAAAGATTACTCTGAGCGATGTGCAATCTGTCTTGGTTTATTGTTATTATTATTATTATTATTATTGTTTGTCAATGCCTGTTCCTTGTGTATATATATCCAGTGTTCATACATATATATTTCCACTTTGTACATATTCACATAATTACATAGGTTTACATACACATATATATTTACATACCCACACAAATGTCTATATTGATATTTTTGTATTATTTGTATAGTGTACTTTTCATGTTATACTGTTTTATTCTATTGTTTTGCTGCTCTTACCTTTGTTCTGTCCACTTTCTGCCATAGCAATGCAAATTTCCCACTGTGGGACTAATAAAGGTTCATTTTATCTTATCTTCACCTGCACTCCGTTGAATGTTGTTTTATGCTGCACCGTGGCTCATGGAGAAACGTCTCATCTTATTATGTACGTGTTCACAGGTACTGATGACAAAGTAACCTTGGATCTAGAAATGTTCTTCACGTTGATATAATACAGGGAGGGTGTAGAACATGGGCTTTGCTGCTGCAGGAGTGTAATTAAGTTAAGTTGAAGCCCTCCCCAGATATGCTGATGTTCCGGATCGTGCCGTGTGAAGCATGTGACACGCAGTATATCGCAGAGCTCATGTAATATGGATGTGTGGTCCCTTCGCCCCTGACTAAAAGGGTCTGTGCCGCAGATTTGCCGTGTGGAGCCGCGGGATCAAAGCATCCGGCTTGGCCGTGAATTAGATGAACAGGGATCATGAGCAGGGATCAATAACTCAAAGATGAATAATTTAATTGCTGCCTGATGTTGCCAAGATATCATGTATCACATTAAATCGCCCGGCCTGTAAAGACCCAAACGGGGCGTGTTCGGCTGCGTCGGCCTCACGCCGGCCTGTTCGATCGATAATAAATGGCAGGAGAGACACAATTACGGGGGAGTAGTTCCGTTAAGTTTGGCTGTAAAGTGAGAAGAGAGACCCGGAGAAAGGGAGGACGAGCTCCTCTTTGTTCCTCAGGTCTCCAGAGCTCCCTCTCTGCTCGTTTCCTGCCGATCCGTCCGGCGGCTGATGGAGGAGGAGGAGGAACAGCGTGACGAGGCCCGTGTGAGTCTCCGTCTGATTCAGGCTGTGGTGTCGGAGGTCAGCTCTGAGACAGGCCAGTGTTTTTAGGACAGATTCTTTATTGCTTCCATTTGGGCTGCAGCCAGTAGTGGATCAGAAGTGTCAGAGACAGGACTTCAGTCTGGACCATGAACATCAAAACACGGTCAAAAACAACATGCGCAATTTTTAAGGGTATAATATTACTGTGAACATTGTGTAACTTGTCTGTTACATTATTACTGTTTTGCCAATGCCTGCTGAGGACACTCCATTGTGAGTCTGTATACATATCCACAGTATTCACTATTTTATTCTATTGTTTTGCTGCTCTTACCTTTGT
>JBBIGA010070511.1:0-12044 GCA_037576975.1 Alestes dentex
TACAGAGGGGATCAGTGTGGGATAGAGACGGTAGGACAGAGGCTGTACAGAGGGGATCAGTGTGGGATAGAGACGGTAGGACAGAGGCTGTACAGAGGGGATCAGTGTGGGATAGAGACGGTAGGACAGAGGCTGTACAGAGGGGATCAGTGTGGGATAGAGACGGTTAGGACAGAGGCTGTACAGAGGGGATCAGTGTGGGATAGAGACGGTAGGACAGAGGCTGTACAGTGGGGATCAGTGTGGGACAGAGACGGTAGGACAGAGGCTGTACAGCGGGGGTCAGTGGTGAGTTATTCTTGAGTTCCACAGTGTGTTGCTCCATTCTTGTTCCTACATATAGCAAAGTAATTTTTTGATCTACACCAACAATAAGACAGAAACACCTACTACTGTTATTATAGTATTGATATTATTTATTTCTCATATTTTAATTTTCCTTCTATATTAGGTATTAGTAGTAGTATTTTTGTTGTTCATATTATTAATATTGTAATAGTGTTTATATTATTAGTAGTAGTAATAATAGTATTAGAAGTAGTAAAAACAACTGCAATAATTCTAATAATAATAGCAATAATAATTGTTGCTGTTGTTATTATTTTGTCGTCTTTTTTTCTTTTTAAATGGTCCTGATGACAGGCCTTGCTTTACATGTGGCTCTTTTCATAGAAAAGAAAGAAAGAAAGAAAACATGTGCTCATATGCTCTCCATCACACCATGTACAATATATACTCACAGAGTCAGTTGGGTAAATACATGTGTGTCAAGACCAGAATGAGCTCTTCGTGCATTGTTTTACTATTGTGGGTCTCAACGTGTTGCTGAAAGTAACAAAGTTTTTATCGCATTCTGTCTCTGGGGACAAACGTCTTTGTCCATGCTGACAGTCATCTCTGTTCATAGTTTGTTAGTTAGTAGAAGTTTCCAGGGTCTTGTGACACCTTGGAGGTGGTGAATAGAGGAGAGAACTGAGCCTGGAGTTTCAGGGTCAGAAGGTTATTAAAAAGCCTTCTTGACTGTGCAACTTTAAAACAAAGTATTTTTCTGCTGTAGCTCTGACCTTCACTGAAATACGTGAACTCTGACCTTGTGATTTCTTCAGGCTAGAGGAAAGACTGCAAAACAGTGCATTTTCATCTTATTGACCACATGGGGGATGCACTGATTTCAGCTTGTTACGGCATGACAAACTAACATACTTCAGCGAGGAGTTCTGGCTGAATGCGTCTAACTGTACCCCTGAGTGATACTCTTTCAGAAGATGATCTACAGATTAAAACTGAAAACTGTGAAAAAGGCCTGCAATGTGAGTTGCGATTCCAGTCCTCCATGTGTGAGTCTTTTTATTCAGTAACTACTCTGACATTAATCAGTCGCTAATATGTAAGTCCAATATTTATGACCTGGGTCCACATGAGCTTGAAAATTCAATCCACAAAAGGGTCGAATCAATAAACTATAAATTGATTATTGCACTTGAGGGGTGGGGATCAGACAAAAAAGGGAGCAGACATAGTAGTTGAATAAATGAACAAAACACAGATTGAACATAGATCGGTATTCAAAAGTGTCTGATTGTGTCATTATGTAGTGAGGTTGGGGACCAGTACATTATCCCTTAATGTATTAGTAAAATCGGACATCGGTCACTACAGTGAAAGTACTTGTGTTTTTTCTATTTGTTTCTAAGACCTAAAATAAAATACATTTGGGCATTTTTGTTCTACATTGACATTTGTGTGTGATGCAATTCTTAAAAGCCCAGTACCTGTTACTCTCACAGTTTTACAATTACAATAACATTGGCCCTACGGGACACAGAAACACCAAATAAAGCTCAGCATGACGTCTGACACCTAGCACATCAACACAAACCAGAGGAACTTCCATTTAATTATTTCACTGTATGATGACAATCTACCTTTTGTTGCACTTCCGGCACAGATCCGCTAATGGATTGCATGTGGATTATAATGTGTGAGGTCTAGTGCAGTTCCAGTGCTGGTGTTGTTATAAGAGGTGCAGGGCGAGTCTTTTCAGTGTGTAAAAGCTGGTCACACAGGGATCTGTAGCACTTGCCACGAGCCAGAAGTGTGAAGATGCTGGCTAGAGTGGGTCGGAGCACCTAGATGTTTTTATCTTTGTAGCTACAGTGGGTTTCCTGTAGTGCTGGGAGCTGTGAGTCAGTGATCCTCTATGCTGTTTAATGATGCTCTGGAGTTCTTTTCTGTTCTCAGAGGTGCTCTGTGGTGCACCTGTAGAAGTCGACATGTAGCTGTTGAGGAAGATGTGCTTGGGGCAGCTTATGGCCTAGTGGTTAGGGAGTTGTCTCTGTGATTGGAAGGTCGTGGGTTTGAACCGCAGGACTGAAAGCAAGGTTCCAACCCCACACATTGCTCCCTGGGTGGCTGTCTACTGCTTCATGTGGTAAATGGGTTAAATACAGGGAAAGAAGTTCACACTGTGTGCTGTGCTATAGTGTTTTTACACGTGGCTGTAAGAGCCACTTTTCTTACCTCTTAAGGCTTCCAGCTGCTTAAGTCCTTTTATGGCCATGATTGACGCGTTGGTGGACCATGATAAGTTTTGGCTGATATGGAGTCTGAACTACGCCTACCTCAATTTGAAGGGTCATTACAGAATGGTGTGAAATGGCTATGTGACGGAGCTACGAGGCCAACGGAAGCCTTTTTTACCCCCAAAAAGATTCGTACGTTAGCCTTTTAGCTCTAGAAGAAAACTATGGAACAAGACTTCAGATACCCGCTATTTGAGGTAAGAAGGAAACTGGGATTTTTATTGACAATAAAGACAGTAAGACAATAATGGCAAAGATGCATACAGTTGCATGCAAAAGTTTGGGTGCCCCTGGTCAAAGAACAGACTTTGCTGAAACTAAGCACACATCTTAGAGAGAATATGCTAGTGTATGCTTTCATTGACAAGGCCTTTTCTTTTTGCTGGATGTAGTTAAGGTATCGTGGAAAAAACAAAACATAAAATGTGGCCTGTGGAAAATATTGAACAAACAAAAGAAATATATACACACACACACACACACACACACAATATGATAAATTGCTAAGCTATGCCACACAATACCATCCAACCTATGTGATGTCATACCAGTCCACCATGACACAACTCAATACCACACCAACATTAATGTTTGTTGAGCTACAGTGTAAATACTGAACAATAACAGCACTGTCATTAGTACATTCAGCACATCTAACCAGCCCACCTTTATCTTGATTGCCTGAAAGAAGCACTTCCTGAAAGCCCCAACGTTTCAGTGAAAGCATGTCACAACAATAGGTTAAGACATTTCCCTTCATTGCCACAAAAGAAATGGCAGTGACAGTCTGAAAACAACTTTGTTTTACACTCCATTTAATGACAGGAACAGATCTAGACAAAGAGACACAAGTTTAAGTAAAACTGATTCTTGTTACCACAGCAAGAGTAGAATTTCTTTCTTCTTTAATGTATTCAAACACCCAGCCAAGATCATAATTTCTGTGATGTAATATACCACAAAAAGTAAAAAGAGAATGCCAATAGAAAGGCTGTAAAATGTAATAGAACAAAAAGAAAAATGGAGATAAACCATGTAAACAGGCCAGCACTGCACGGTCTCAGGTGTACTTGGCCTCAGCAGACATGTCTAACAGAAGTAGTTGCGAGGGAGCTGGAGGCGTCACCTTCTTCTACACGATGCAGAAATAAAACCATAATTTGTTTATGCTGATCATTTTTAATTGTTACTGTAATGCCATATTTTTTTGATGTTAATACATAAGTCCATTTGGCTTTGTCATGTCGGCATGGGGAAGGAGGACACAAATGCAGGAGTTAGCAGAACTCAGACAGACTTTAATGAGAAAGAAACAGGCAAACAGTCACTAGAGTGTGCAGAGCTTGGCAGAAAAGAACACAAGAAGACTCTCCCTCTTTAAGTCACGCAGAAGGGACCCGTTCAACACAGCACGGATCCTCCGTCTCGCTGACACGGTCCCTATACTAGGTTTGCTCCTGGATAGGAGCCACCAGAAGAACTGGGGTAAGAGGCCCTCCTTCCAGGCAGAGCCTCTATGGGTGAATCCAGCCTACGGGTTGGGGTTAGGGCTTCAGCCTTGCTGGGGACATAGGAAAAAGGACATACACACACTCAGCTAAGTCAAACCTCTAGCGGACTGTTAGGGATGGCGTTCCACAGACAAGATGACTGCTCTCCTCTGTCCGCACGCCGGCTGGGACTTTTAACAGAAGACCGTGAGCACGCGGACCAATCACGTGAGATAAACACTTATCCTTAGACGAACACTGATCACGAGACACTTGGAAACAGAGGGGCAACAGATCAGGTAATCTGACACACGAGGGCTGACAGGAGGCAAATGCATTGCCCAGCAACGCACATACCTCACATGCCGGAACATAACATGACGTAGACAGGGGGTGACATGACAGCGAATCCCCTTCTCAGAACTCCGGTGAGTTTGACCGCTGGGGGCGTAGCAGAGGTGACAGGCGTATAGAAGCTTAGCCTCATCTGTTCAAGTTGAAGTTATAAAAAAGTCTTTTTTGAGCAAGGCACAAACAGAATAGAGGGTGTTTGAGTGAAAATGCAGAAGACTAGAGTTTGATTCCCTGTCTGGACGAGCACAGCTCACTACACAAATATCCTAAGTCCCTTTGGATAAGATTCCACTCATTTGTGAATTGCTAGGTTAAGTAGGTGTGTTTGAGAAGGATATCACCAAACTCTGCTGGAGACTGGCCCTATATAAGTGTTACTTATCTATAGTATTTATACTCAGCATTTCTGTATATAGCATAGAGTATTTTCATATTGAGTTTTTTTTTCCTATAGACTTTATAGACTTTAAATCCTATTTGGATTTTATTTAGACTTTATATTTTATATTGTTATGGTCTCTGTGTGTTTGTGCAGGGGTAACATAAGCAATTTCCTCCAGGATCAATCAGTTTTTTATTCTGATTCTGATTCCCTGCACCACGGCCTGAGGCGATTAATCAACTGGATTAACAGCACTGCCCTCTTTGTCAAACCAAAATTCACTCATTGGCGCTATTCTACTGTACTGTTCTTTTAAACTCTTATTGTATGTCTTTATTTACTCCTGTTCCTCTTGTTGCATTGAGCATGTACATGACAAAAGAATTTCCCTCGGGATAAATAAAGTTCTTTCTTATCTTATCTTATCAGTAAGTGTGGTACAAGATGACCATATTGATGCCACATTTCATAAGAGACCTTTTAGCTAACGTCAGTTAGCCTCTGGTGTTGGCTAAATTCTCTAAAACTGTTTATCAGCCTGAGTGAGGGCTTATTTTAAATTTTTGTGAATATCAAGTTTATTTCTAAGTGTCTCTTTGTGGTATGGCTCGACTTTCTCCATGTAAACAAGGTCAGAGTGTTCGTCTTTGTTGTGTTTTAGCTAAAAAGCTAAGTATTTAGTTTTGTTTCATGTTATGGCAGTGTTCATTTACATTTCATCCAATTTTAAAACCTGATACCTGAGTATTATATCTCCATGGTAATGACCTGTGTGTCTAATCTTGCCTTGGTGTCTGGACTCAAAAATTGTCATCTGCAGCTTCTAGTTAAGAAGATACATGTACCCCCAAAAACCTATTTACAGTGTCTCTTCATAGAAGAAAAGGAAATCTCGTCCTGTTCAATCTGTACTTATCGGTCAAGTGTTCCTTCTTGATTCAAGCAGCTTGGAGTCAGCACTGAAGAAGTGCACCTGGAAACATCTCATCTGCTGCAGGTGAATGAAGACTTACCTCTCCTATACCAAGATAAAAAAAATACATTTACAGCATTTAGCAGATGCTTTTATCCAAAGCGACCTCCATTCCCTAAACGTTCCATTGCTGTTTGTAGATCAGATCTCTGAAGAGCGAGATGAAGCTTCCCGTGTCTCTCCCAGGAAACTTCTGAGCTCTAATAAAGGTAAGAGTCCCTGTTCTCCTTGATAATTATTATTCATTGGATGTTGATTTCTTTGTTAAATTCAGTGTCTCTTTTTTATGGAGAAAAACAGGTTGTGGAAAGCTCTGAAGTCTAATCTAGAGCTGGTTAAACCTGTTATGTATTCCTTTGTAAAATATATTTTAAGGTTTACTCTGATATATATATATATATATGTGTATACATGTATATATATCTATATATATATCTATATATATATCTATATATATATATATATATATATATATATATATGTGCAATATATACCTATTTTTGATATCTATTATGTAGTGCAATATTCCACTTGTATATTATTATAGCACTCCTGTTGCAACCCTATTTAACTCTATTCTAAAGCTACGACTTCTGTAATTTTTTTGAATCTATCTATCTATCTATCTTTAAAACCTGTCAAATGCAATGGCGCTGGCAATGAGAAGGAAAACATTCAGTCTCTCACACAGCCAGCTGCTCTCACTACCAAGAGCGGTACGCCATCTGACTTGGCTCTATTATCTGCAGTACATCTGTAATGATTTATGTATTTTGATTACGTTTGTGTCCCTCCTCACAGAGTCTCCTGCTTTCGAGGACACTGGAAAAATGACACTCGCTGACAGCCTTGGAAAAAGGATCGACAAAGAAGGTAACTTCCACATTACCTGTTGTGCCATTTGATCTGTGTGGTTTTAAAAAACATCGCTGTTTAAAGAGAATATGTTTTGCTTTATTTAGATATCCCTGTAGAAAATGACCTTCGGCTGAATGGCAGCCTTGCTAAGCGTCTTGGTGGATTTGTAGATTTACCGCAGAATACCACAAGTGTGCCTCCTCGTGTTTTGACACATTTAAACTCTAGTCCGTCTGTATCTTACACCTAAAAACTCTGTATTCTGGTTATTAGCTATGAGACCTGTACATGAAAGACTTGGAACAAACCCTGATCTCACCACCTAACAGTGACCCATCTGGAGAAGGCTGCCAAGCAAGAGAAGGCTGCCAAGTCTTTGCTACAGTCAAAAGATGTCAGAATAGTCGGTGAGGTGCCCACAAAGATGGTAAGCACCATCAAAAAAGGGAACAAGCCTGTGAGTGTAACACGGGTAAAGACCTCCTCTGAGATCCTGCATGAAAAAAAGAAGCTGCAGGAAGAAAAGGCAGTGTCTCACCAAGGTACTTCAAGCCCTGAGGGAAGTGAGAGACCTGCAAATGCTGAAACAGTCCAAGTAGCTTCTAAAGAAGGAGAAATCAGGGTGAAGACCCTTGAAGAGATTCGTAAGGAGAAAGCTGCAAGGATGCGAGCATAGGCACAAGCCACCCCAAGTATCAGCACACTTCAACTGGCATGAAAAGGCAATTTTTTCACATCAGCAAGAACTCATATACGTACAAATCACTTGTTGCTCTCTGTCTTTTATCATGAAATGATTCCGATTTACAAGTTCATTTTAAAGTTTTTTTTACAGCAGCCA
This sequence comes from Alestes dentex, assembly GCA_037576975.1. Lineage (NCBI taxonomy): Eukaryota > Metazoa > Chordata > Actinopteri > Characiformes > Alestidae > Alestes > Alestes dentex. Next base: position 7,481 of record JBBIGA010070511.1, read on the forward strand.
CCCCAGCTGTTTCATAGGAGACACCGCAAGATTTTGAGAAAAAAGTGGGTAATGGTTCAGAGGCAAGGATTATTTTTACTCTTGATAATCATTTTGTTCTGGCATGTAATTCCTGCTTTTCCATCCATCCATCCATATTCTACCCCTTTATCCTGCACTTTGGGTTTGGAGGGTAGGGGGGTGGAGCCTATCCCAATTGATTCCTGTTTTTTTAAACGTATTAATTACTTAAAGTCCACTTATTTATTATTTAGTCTGTTGCAGCCAATGGAAAGAGTGACTCTTCCAACCAAAGTGTTACAGTAAAGACCTTTAAGGAGAATGAAAAAAGATGCGAGAGAAAAGACTCTGCAAGTACAAGGAGAATCAGGCCATGTCTACCAGCCAGCCAGAGCAGCCAAGACAGAAATCAGGTCCCGCAGTTCCTTAGGAGAGGCTTCCTACTGTAATCAGACCTCGGATAACAGGACATGCAGCAAGCCTTCAAACAAGGCACCTCTCTCTGCACAGCAGTTTCTTGGGCTGAAACCTCAGACACTGCTATCCATGCCTCTGGTCGTACCACAGAGGAAGACTCCAGAGCTGCAAGCCAAAGACTACTCTCGCTCCAAGTCCTAAAGAGTTGAAGCCATGACCTTCAGCAACTCCTGGGCATGTGGCAGATTTGGCAACTTCTCCAGACCTCCAGGAGCCACCGACAGAAATTATTCTAGAAACCCAGTCAAAAATACAAAATGCCCCAGTCAAAGCCATGGAAATGAAAGGTACAGTAATAAAATTTGTGTTTTTGTATTTGAATGAATTACAGTAGGTTTTCAGTTGTGATGCATATTTGTATATGTTCGACAATGCATGGTTGTGTATGAATTTCAGTGAGGCTTAAATTGAACGTGAGACCTTCAGTGATGAAGCTGGCCACTCAGGTCAAACTTGGCCAGAAAAATGCCAGTGGGGACTCCGTTGCTCTGCTATTGCTGCAGTTAAACAGCTCAGTGCAGTTCCACCTGACCACTTAGCAAGTACATGAAGATGACTACTGCAGCAGACGCATATGTAGCACTGAATTATAGTATTATTAGTAATACACGAACACTGTTGAAAAATATCTAATTGGGTACATTTGCTTTGAATGATTCTTCACACTCAAACTGTATGTATACTGATTCACCTTTTTGCTTATGTAGGCTACAGTCAATGTGTGCAGCCTGTGCAAGTGCATACTCGAGCTTGACTGTGCTAAAAAAAAAATTGAAATAAAACTGAAATTGAGAAACTCAAACATGAATAGAAGGTATTGCCATACGTTCACCAGTCTTTCATCAATATGTGTGCCGTCATTGAATTTTCACTTTCCATTTGTAGGAATGTGAGCAAATAAACAAATAAAGGCATGACAAAGCTTCAGTGTGTTCATAGTCTGTTTTTTTTTTTTTTTAATAAGTGAAAAACTGCTGAGTAATGGCCTCTCTCATAGCATGCCCTGTGGGGTGGTCGAGGGTCAAAGAGTCAACAATATCGGGAGTCGTGGACTGAGCCCGGCCACCGTGCATCCAGGATGGTCGCCATGAACTGGTGCTCACATATCATCTAAGAATTAAAGGTCATTAGCTCTTTCTGTCATTGTAACATCAAAGTCGTGTTCATAGAAGACATTCCTGAATAAAAGTTGTGCCACAGTCTTTCATAAGGACATAATTCACACCAGCGTAGTCCAGTAGCCTATGTGGGGTGAGAAAAAAATGATTCGTCAGACAAAGTGGGAAGAAATGTGAGATGCCCTCTAGATAGTACATTAACGTCATAACCAATATGGATTAAGGATGAGGCTAACAAAATACAAATCAGCACTTTATGTGGATCCAATAAGTGGAGAGAAGGTCATGTAGTCTACATATCAGATCAATTAAGATATGATGAAAGATACCTGTGCACTGATGCTGTGAAAGGACTTCCGATGGGTTTTTTTTTTCAAGGGTTTTTTTCTCCAAAAATCCTCGCTCTGCGGGGAGAGCCAGCGGATCTTCTAAGCACAGCATTGGCTGCGGAGAAGTGGTGTGTGGAGGGGCGGGGCTTCTGTAGGGCGGGCTCATGCTAAAACAACATGTCCTCCTCGGAGCAAGATTGAGATATTGCGTAAATCGCAATGGCAACATGCCAACTCTCGAACTTACTGTGATAAACCAGTAAACGCGATTCGTAGTACAGGCCTCAGGTCTCCCTTTTTATGTTTTTTTTTTTATAGTCAGAGGGGAATCACTATATACTTTAATTATAGTTCATGGACTAGTTCGTAAAATTGGTTTCTTCTTTTGGACCACTGACGCGAATGTAGTTCCACTTGCGAAAATTTTCTGGAAAATGCTTGTGTGATTATGCCGTAGGTAAAATATGCGAAGAGTTTTTGCCACTGTTTTCACTGCTTTTTTTTACCGTCTCTTGCAGCCCGGTCATCGGAACATCGACTCAAATTCGAGCCCGTCGGCAGAGAACGGTTTCTTCCCGCTACTCTGTAGGAGCCTCTTCCACCGTGGATGACTTTGAGGACCTGCTGGATGAATCCACCGATGATATGCTCGAGGATGAGCTACAGCTGTATCCGTGCATGGACGAGGATAATCTCATGTTGGAGCTCTCAGAAATGATTGGCAACTAAGCCAGGCTTTAAAATTCTAAAATAAAAAATGTTTTATTGCTGAACTTGCACCTGCTGTAATTTTCTTTACTATTTCGATTCTTTTGACTATTGAAATGTGATATATTCAGTTTCTGCATATTTAGCATGTTTGCTTTTAATGGCTTGTGTGAAGATCATGCTACAGAAAATTTGTTAAACAAGCCATCTAATGACAACTGGGGGTGACCCAGAGGGCTATGACCCAATCAACATGGTGTTGGATGGACTTCCCAAAAAGGTGAAAGAAAAGGTGGAAGATTGAAGGATTAAACGAAAAGGGGTTGGTAGAATTCACTCCGCACATGATTCATGCAGTCCAGAAACAAAGAGAGAATGAGAGGAGGCTCCAGGAGCAAGAGAATGAGGAGCGAAGAAAAGTAGCACAACTACAGCTGGGAGAACTTCCTGGAAAAAAAGAAAAAGCTGTGAATGTGAATGCTCCTGTTGTGGGTGGAGAACCCCCAAGCGGCAGCAAGCATGGGACCAGTAGGCTACTACAGATGAACCAAGCACCAGTGCAGCAAGCTCAAGTGAGACCAATACAAGTACTGCCACCAGCCACACCACAAACGGTATCTACACCTCTAATCATTCAAGTTTATAACCAGCCCCCAAGAGATGAAGGTCACAGAGGCAGGCAGAGCCAAGGACAAATACATAGTCCAAGCAACACTCCAAATTTGGTCTCTGAGCAGTAAATGAGGTATTAGAAAATTGGCAGGCAGAAGTGCCTAATCCTCACACATTACTTACAAACATACCTCCTTATGCTAAGTATTTTACCGGTGATCTCTGTTCTGCTTTTTTCAGTGTCCAGATATGTTTGCTTTTGCATACCGAGGTAAAAAATACAGTTATAACAGGTTGCCTTAAAGCTTTAAACAGTCGCCACATAATTTTAACCAGGTTTTGAGACAAGACCTAGAGGAAGTGGACGTCTGTAGCACTGTATTACAGCATGTCGATGACTTGATGGTTTGCAAGCTCAAGTGACAAGGTTTTACTCTCCCCATAAAGTCACAGAACTGATTGAAAGTGGGAAGTTTGTGATGACACAATCACATTGTCTACAGCCTGGTTTCTCAAACAATGGGCCATGTACTGGTGCCGGTCCATGACAGGGTTCCTGCCGGTCTGTGGAGCCTCACTTCTGCTACGTAATACGGCTATGAAACATTTGAAATTACACCAGCATTTGGAAACTACTTCAAAAGGAAATGCGATGAATTAGCCACCCAAACCAAAGTGCTGAAAAGTAATTTGACAGACAGAAAACCCTACAAAGGCGTCATACATACTGTTCCATCACAAGCTGGTTTTGCCCTCCATTGTCAGTGCTTGCTCTGAGGTGTTGGGTCCGGCTGCTGCACCAAAGCTAAAGGAGATCCTTCTGTCAAACGATATGGTCTGTTGCCAAATTGACGACATGCCAGCAGACACTGAGAGAGGGCAAAAACATCTGGCTGGTTTGCCATTCAACTAGATGAGAGCACTGACATTTCAAACCTGCCCAAACTTTTGGCATACATCAGATATGCTCATGAGGGCCGGTTTCATGAGAATTTCTTGTTCTGTAAGGAGCTACCAGAAGTATAGTTAAAAAACAAACAAAAAAACAATGTAAAACAAAAAAGTAAAAAATATCTAGGTTTCTTGGTTCTTATATATAGGCATAGGCCCATTATAGTAATAATAATGATAATAATAACAATGACAACAACAGCCTAATTACTACATATCTGTAAATTTATTTGGCAATAATCAATAATGTTGTATGGTCTGGAGACAGTGCCACTGAGGAAAAGACAGGAGACAGAACTGGAGGTTGCAGAGCTCAGGATGTTGAGGTTCTCTTTGGGAGTGACGAGGATGGATAGGATCAGGAATGAG
>JBBIGA010070522.1:0-12044 GCA_037576975.1 Alestes dentex
AGCACGGGTCCCCCGTTCCACGTTTCCCGCTCTGTCTCTCCCGCTCCACGTTTCCCGCTCTGTCTCTCTCGCTCCACGTTTCCCGCTCTGCCTCTCTCGTTCCACGTTTCCCGCTCTGCCTCTCTCGTTCCACGTTTCCTGCTCTGCCTTGTCTCGTGCCACGTTTCCTGCTCTGTCTCGCCCTGTCCACGTTTCCCGCTCTGTCTCTCCTGTTCCACGTTTCATGCTCTGTCTCGCCCTGTCTTTAAATCTTATTTTTACTTCACTACCAGGATAGAGCCCAGGCCATCAAACTGTACATCACAAAAACACACTCTGAACCGAACTTCTTTCTTTCTCCCAATCACACTGCATATATACACTAAACTGTTACGCAATTAACAAAATGCCATGCATTTATTTATACACTGTACAATTTTTTTCTATTCCTGTTGCTGCTACTTGCAATATTTGCACAATTATTTATTGCAGTCTATGTCGGTCTTTGTATTCCTTTTCATTTTCGCACACCTAAACAAGTCTGCTGCTAGAATACTGTATGTAAAAATATTGTATTCACTCCCACTAGTGCTGTTACTGCTCCTGTCGACTGCACAGTGTGTTGTCTTGTCCTTTAAATTATTATGCTGTTGCTCTTGTGGATTTTTTGTGCTCTTTCTTTTTCGTTCTGTCCTGTCAGCATTTATATAATCTTATGGTGTTCTGTTTTTTTGTTATTAGTGCTGCACCATGGTCCTGGAGGAGTGTTCTTTCATTTCACTGTGCACTGTTTACAGGGTTGAAATGACAATAAACCCCTACTCGACCTGAAACAGGGGCCAACAGAACTAACAGTTCCTGGTCCCTGTCAGGCCTGGTAGGCCGGGGTATGGTGACTGTTGGCGGCCACTAGAGGCCACCATTATGTACATGGTGTATCTAGGGAGACTTTTATGTTTATGGGGATTTGAGTTAGTAGCCATAGCTGAGGTATGTTTAGTTTAAGTGATTGTGTTCTGTTATTGGTAGGAGTCTGAGTTCTGTTTTGTTTAAAAGCATCTTTAGTTCATTTGTTAAGTGTCGGTCAACCCTCATGCTTAGATTGTTTCTCCTGTCTCCTTTTGGTCAAAGTTCACTGTGGCCATTGTGCCTTTTGTTTTGTTTTTTAATTAAAGAATAAAAAGAACTGCAGCATGAATGTCTGCCAACCCGCCTGTCCTCATTATGGGTGACAGATTGACCGACCTACAACCCAAGGCAGGCGCTGCATTAGCGGCGTGGCGGAACAGGGAGCTGACCCCCGAGCAACAAGACCAGCTCATAGGGGAATTCACTGAGTGGATGGCTCAGGACTGGGCAGAACGCAACGGCCAAGCGTGCTCGGCACCTCTGCCAGCGAAGAGGAAGCGGGTACAGAGGCCCGCTTTGAGCCCCCCGACGAAGGCGTCGGACACGGGTGCTTTTTTTGGTCCTCCCGCAGGAGCCGGGGAACCTGGAGCAGGTGGTCGCCGCAGCAGCGCAGCGAGAGGTCGCCGCAGCAGCGCAGTGAGAGGTCGCCGCAGCCACGGCCCTGCTGCAGAGGCCAGAAGTGGAGTTTGGTGTGTGTGTGATAAAAAGAAAAATAAATACGATCATTTATATCTAGAACCGCCTAAGGAGTCATTTTTACCCCCTATTTAGATCACCGTATACAGCTGTCATTTTTCGTGCCACGCCCCTCCTGTTGCTCAGCAACGCTAGACACTTGTGACATCATCCAACTTTTTTCAGCGCAAATTAAATTTCTGTGAAATTTAAGACATTGACCCGTACAAAAGATATATATGATCCTGGAGCTCTGCAAGCTGTTGCGCAGTGAGCACGTCTTGAGGCCAGCACCAACACCAGCTATCTCGCAGGTCATCCCCAATGAGAAGAGGAGGAGTTGCAGTGTAAAGCGCAAGTGCGCAAAAATACAAAACCACAAAAATCTGCATGTGCAGTTTGTGGACAGTGCACAGTCAAAGTGTACACCGTGTATGCTGACGGTGAATAATGTGTGTGCGTGCGTGCGTGTGTGTGAGTGATGAAGGGAGAGAGAGAGGGAGTGCGCAGCGTTACTTTGAAAATGTGTTTTACCTGTTTGACCTAAATAAATATTTATTTGCAAAAAAAATGCAAAAATATATATATATTAAACACTTATTTTGTCAAGTCTCCATTATTATTTAAAAAAGAAGATGGGCATGAGCCACTTCACAGCTTCTAGAAATGACATATTAGCATCGCTGACGCTATTGCATCAGGGGGGTCAAAATGACCCCCCTTGGCGGTTCTAGGGGGACTGGAATGTTGGCGGTTCTAGTGCTAATAGAGCCTTTGCTGCCCATAATAGCATCAGCCTCAACTTTAGCCGTAGCCGAGAGGCCTGTAACTTTAGCCATAGCCGAGAGGCCTGAAGCTTTAGCCCTAGCTGAGAGGCCTGTAGCTTTAGCCGTAGCCGAGAGGCCTAAAGCTTTAGCCCTAGCTGAGAGGCCTGTAGCTTTAGCCCTAGCAATGGGGCCTGAAACTTTAGCCCTAGCAGAGAGGCCTAAAGCTTTAGCCCTAGCAGAGAGGCCTGAAGCTTTAGCCCTAGCCGAGAGGCCTGAAGCTTTAGCCCTAGCTGAGAGGCCTGTAGCTTTAGCCATAGCCGAGAGGCCTGAAGCTTTAGCCCTAGCTGAGAGGCCTGTAATTTTAGCCCTAGCAGAGAGGCCTGTAGCTTTAGCCCTAGCAAGGTGGCCTGAAACTTTAGCCCTAGCAGAGAGGCCTAAAGCTTTAGCCCTAGCAGAGAGGCCTAAAGCTTTAGCCCTAGCAGAGAGGCCTGTAGCTTTAGCCCTAGCAGAGAGGCCCGTAGCTTTAGCCCTAGCAGAGAGGCCTGAAGCTTTAGCCCCAACAGAGAGGCCTGTAGCTTTAGCCCCAACAGAGAGGCCTGAAGCCTTAGCCCCAGCCAAAAGGCCTGTAGCCTTAGCCCCAGCCAAATGGTCTGTAGCCTTAACCCTAGTCGAGAAGCCTATAGGACTAGCCAAGAGGCCTGCAGCTTTTGCCCGAGCCAGGAGGTCTGTAGCTTTAGCTAGAGGTACATGGTGTATCTAGGGGGACTTTTATGTTGAAAGGATTCACTGGGGATTTGAGTTAGTAGCCACAGCTGGGGTATGTTTAGTTTAAGTGATTGTGTTCTGTTACTGGTAGGAGTTTGAGTTCTGTTTTGTTTAAAAGCCCCTTTAGTTCATTTGTCAAGTGTCGAACAACCCTCATGCTTAGATTGTTTCTTCTGTCTCCTTTTGATCAAAGTTCACTGTGGCCATTGTGCCTTTTGTTTTGTTTTTGAATTAAAGAATAAAAAGAACTACAGCATGAATGTCTGCCAACCCGCCTGTCCTCATTATGGGAGAAGGGGAAACCGTGACATTCCCGAGACATGAACAGTGAGATAAATGTGATTTACTTGTTTTTTAGTCTTTTCAGGTCACTTGATGTACTTTATTTGGCTAATTAGCTTCTGTTTCCAAATAATGAGCTTCAAGTGGGGAAAGTCGAATGGAGTACATCAACTACAAGACTGTTAACGACCGGGGGAGGGATGGCTATGCAGAGGGCAACCCTGGATTCATTTTTCCCATTTGCATTGGGAAAAAAAATAGATTTTTGAAATGATTACTCATACTAGCATACTACTGTTACAAAACGTGGAACTCCTGCACATCATGCTCATGTAATGATTAACCAAGAGAGGTAGGATGCAAGTGCAAGGTGAGGAGGTGTTTAATAACAGTCTAAAACAAGCCACTCTAAGACAATACGAACAAAATGAAAACAGGAACTGTCCAATGTTAAAGAATGGATGCAAAAAGAAAACATAGCCTAAGCATGAGAGAATAATCAAAAATGCAATGAAATATCTAAAACAAGAACTGCTCAAAAACTTGGCATGAACGCATTCATTGAGGTTCAACTCAATCTAGATTGATAGATAGTCTTAGATTATAATGACCTGGAAGAGCATGTAAACCACCAACACCAAGATGATCCTTTCAGTGGTACCTGTACCCGAGCTTCCATTCGTCTATACTCCATGCAGTATCTCACCTCATGGGGTGCAGACGATCATGAGAAAGGTGAGGGATCAGACCAGAACTACACAGGAGGATGTTAATGATCTGAAGGCAGTCGGTAACACAGTCACTAAGAACACCATTGGTGACGCACTACATCATAATGGATTGAAATCTTGCAGTGCACACAAGGTCCCCATGCTCAAGAAGACACAGGTACAGCCAATCTTAAGTTTGCCAATGAACATCTAAATTATTCAGAGAAGGCTTGGGAGAAAGTGCTGGTCAGATGAGACCAAAATCAAGCCCTTTGGCATCAACTCAACCCGCCGTGTGTGAAGAACACCATTCCCACAGTGGTCCCAACTGCTTCCAGATCATTAACAAGAGAAAGGTGAGGAATCAGCCCAGAACTACACAGGAGGCTGAGTAGTTCTGGGCTGATCCCTCACCTTTCTCATGATCGTCTTCACCCCATGAGGCAAGATATTGCATGGAGCTCCAGATTGAGGGCAATTGATGGTTACGTTATATTTCTTCCATTTCTGAATAATTGCACCAACAGTTGTCACCTTCTCACCAAGCTTCTTGCTGATGGTCTTGTAACCTATTCCAGCCTTGTGCAGGTCTACAGTCTTGTCCCTGATGTCCTTTGGCAGCTATTAGGTCTTGCCCATGGTGGTGGAGAAGTTGGAATGGAAGAAACTGATTCTGTGGACAGGTGTGCTTTATACACCAGCATGATTTCAGTTCAGTATAGACTGGATATTTTTTATATTTCATGCATATTTATTTTTGTGACATGAATAAGTATGTGACTGAATGATATTTAAAAATGTACAGTGTACAGATAAAGTTTGCGAAGGATGTGTGTGTAGCTCAAATCTGTTTGATGACTCATTACTAAAACATTATGCTCAGGGAAGTATATTAATATAGATTGATAATACATACATTTAATAACGTAACTACTGAAATGCAGTTTAGTGCGGATCAAGTTGTAACACATCACATTGTTAACACAATAACACATTAAATTGTCAATAGCAGTACATGCATTTTCCTAGTTTGACCCTTAAAATCGTTTGTAGAAATGCAGTCTGAAGCCTGGCTGCTTATATGCTTTTGCAGTGATTACTGGCATCAGTGGTATGTTCTGCTTTTAAATAATAGCAGTAGTTGAAAACATTTATTGATATAAAAAATTAAAAAGCTTCAAAATTCACATTTAAATGACAGGAATTTGGTCACAGAGGGCTTGTAAGGAGCTGGGCTTCAGCCTGCACTACTATGAACTAGACAAACCAAGATAAACATGTTAGTGGTGCTATTCATTTAAGCTATTACTGTGTTATTAGCACATTAAGTTTGACAGTTACAAAGTCAAAGCAACAGTGTGTGAGCAGCTGATCATCTGCACTACTATAGAAAGTCTAAAGGATTAAACTAGGAAAATGTTTTAATGTTTTAACTGTCATGAATGATTTAAAAGATTCATCTGGTTATACCAGAAACATTTTCCATACATTTTCCACCAGAAACATTTTCCATATTTCATTCTCACAGATTCACTTCAAATCCAGATGATTTCTGAGCAACACATTGAAATGTAGAAAGATGTTTAACTGAAAATGTCAATGCACATTTTTATATACTTTTTCAACATCCACTCTTTTTACCTCATGCCTTCCATTTCTCCAATCCATTTTATGTTTTCGCTCAAAATAAAAATTCAGATTCAATAATGACGCGTCATTTAATGTTCTAGTATGTTCTGACAGCTCACTTACAGAGAAATTTTGATGTCATACCAGTACCTTTAATAAAACTGGAATGGCACTCCATAACAACTTACAATTTCATCATTAAAGACAAATCATCAGATCACATTTGAAATCATCAGATTGCACTAGAAAAAAAAAACTTTAAATCAATGCATGTAATTTGACAGGTAATGAGTGAGTGCTGAACATGGAATACACATATTCATGTTGGAATTCACATTTTTATGTATGAAGGTATAGTAAACATATTTATATTAGGTCAAGTAGATTTCAGTTATCCTTTTGGCACAATTATAGCACTTTGGACTTAATTTTTTAATAGACATGATAATGGACCTGTATATATTTTAATACATTAACTGTTGATGCCAAATGCTTAATGAATCATTCTGAGCCAAAATTACATAAATTGGTAAATTTAAAGTATTGGACAAAAGTATGCCTTCCGACCATTTATCATCTGAATGTAATCTACAGTATACTTCTGAATGGTGAAAGACAGCGTTACCCCTTGAATTTAGAGCTTTACACTTTTGTACATTGGAACTGCTTTTAAATCAGTGTGGTAAGTAGTTGTTTTGAGAGAATACAATGCCCTAAATACATGACAGTGTGTATGTGTAGCTGTGCTATCATCATTCACAGCCCCTTAAAAAATAATAATAATATTAATTAATTAATTTATTAATTTATTTATTTATTTTATACACCTTTTTATTTAAGTATAATATGACAGACAAGACCAGGGGACAGAGAAAACAGAAAAAAGGGAAAAAAAGGAAAAGTTGGGGAGAAAGTCAACAGAAGGAAGGGGAGAAAAAAAAGAGATGGAGGATGAGAAAAGAGAAAAAAAGTGAGAAAAAGAGTGAGAAAGAGTGAGAAAAAAAATCCAAACAAACAGATCATCTGCTTCCATACATGCTGACAAAAAGAGAAAACAAAAGTAGAAACAACAGCAGAGAAACTGCAGCAACAACCAACATCTGTATGAATCACAGTAAATACTAAATGTTAAATGTTATTGAGGAGCGTACAGAACTAATATTACAAAATATGTTTTGAAGCAACAGCAGATCAAGACAGCGTGTGTCTGTGAGCAACCGTTTGTACACCTGTGTGAATGCTTGTGTGCACACCTGTGTGTGTGTGTGCGCTTGTGTTCATAATGTTTCTCCATGTAAATGTTTAACAGTGTGTGTGGGGAACCACAGCCCTGTCCCCCAGGACATGAAGCATACACGGGGGAGACCTGGGCCCCAGACATCCAGAGGCCCCCCAGGACACAGGAGTCCCAGGAGAACCACCGCAGGGACAACTGCGGCCCCCACCCAGAAAAGGGCAGAGGAGAGCCCAGAGGGGGGTCATCCAGCACCCATAGTGCAGACGCCCCAGGGGGCCGCGGTGGCAGGATTACAACCAGGGGCGTATCAAGCTTTCCAAAAGTGGGGGGGATGGGGAAGCCAAATGATAAATACAATCACAACCAATTATAACTTCCGGAATTTCTACATTTACATACATGTAGGCCTGGCCTACAGTATGGAAATAAACCATAGTACTGTTAATGACCGAGAATGGAAGAACTTCTTCATACCCCTTGGCCTTAATTAACAATTTTAACAAATATTTATACTGCTAAATCTGACAAGTGTAAATACCAGGAAACACTGACAAGGCCTGAGACACCATTGCATGCATTGTAAATCAGCAGTGCTGTAGTCTAGTTTGCTGTAGTGGGTACTGTATTGTTCTATTACAGCAGTGTCAGTATTGCAGCCTATGTTTTACTGGATATACGCAAACCCAAGAACTTTCTAAGTGGTTATATGGCATACACCTCTGTATCACATAGACTACAGCCCTGCACTCACACACCTTTGAAATCTGTGGCTCTTGTTCCCTTCTTCTTCTTAACTTATTGCAGAGTAACGTCTACTGTACAGGAGTGTGCAAAGGGACTTAGCAGACTCACTCCCTTGTTACTGATGCGCACCATCACTGGCGCGCCTTTGAGAAAACGTGTGCGTGCCAACTGTGGCAGGCGTGCTCAGGGTTGCTGACCCTTGTAGCATAATTTTAACCTGTTTAGCTTTCACCCTCTATTTTGGCAGCCATCTTGTGTGTTCTGCATTACCAACTTTAAAAGCTCACAATTCCGTCATACAAAGTTATTATTGTTTGCGGTAGGACTCATTTCAAAGCTAAGACTCTGAAGTGCCAGAGAAGTAAAATATGTAAACTTATTTTCAAACAGCAAAACAGGATGGAATACTGGATTTTACATATGCTTGCATTCAACAATCCTTATCGTCCGTGTTAGAAGAATTTTAATTCTGACACTGAAAACTCATAGCCACATGTCTTATCAACTTATGTTCAAAATTTGAGCTCAAAAGAATTAAAAATGAATTTTCTATAAGGTTTTTAGTGCAAGCAGTACTATTTTGTGCAAGCAGAGACGCCATTTGTTTGGAGAAATCCTCATTTTTTTATCACAGAATTATAAATCAATAAACCGCTGTAACACCGCAGCTCTCCCATTAATCCCATTCAAAAAGCTCCAGTTCAAACAGTTCAAACAGTCGACTCCGCCCATCCGCCCAGTCAGACCAGTTCGAATCATTACACAGCTAAACGGAGCCAGAAAAACTCGACAAAACTCGCTCAAAACCCAATAAAACAACTCCAAAGCAGTTTTACCACAACCCAGCCAGGAAAAAGACACTTTTAGCAAAGTGTCATAAAATACAAACACTTACTTTTTCGAAGATAAACACGAGCGATTCCCCATGCGCGTCTCTCCAGCCCGAGCACTTCTCTGGACTTTTCCTGGACATTCTTATTTGCTGGTCAGATATCCCCAGCAAATGTTTTCAAAAGTCCTCAAATATCTTGAATTTGGTCTTATGTGTGCATTTCGCTTTGTTTCAGCATAAAACAATCCGTATTTGTCCGTCCGAGCGTTCGGGCGCATCTCTGGCTGGAGCGCTCCACTGATCTGGGACCAGCCTTTGGGCTTTTATGCCCCTGAGTGAGGGTGGACCGCCTCCTCCCATATATCCCTGAAACCTCTCGCTATTCGCTACAAGTCTGTACATGTAAATTACAACTTCTCGCTAACTGGTGAGAAAGCCCGACTAGTCCTGAGAAAGTGAACAGGTTTTAATCTGACAAAAGTGGGGGGGGGGGTGAAATTGCGTTTCACCACCCCCAAACCCCCCCGTATGCTACGCCCCTTGTTACAACAGTCTTGACGTATAACATTTGAGTTAACGACGTTAACTCTATTAGCACGACATTCACTATGCCATTAGCATCATATTTATGGACTGCGTGACCGAACTAAGTTGGTTGGATTTTTTTCCGCTAATTTTTTGTCATTTTTTCTATAGCTGCAGTATGGTGTAGAAGTACAGAATATTTATGTCCTTTTCCTTTTTGTGTGGCTTAGTTGTGTTTTTATGTTGTAGTTTATCATTTTACAACTGTGTTAGGATCGGTAAGTGACTGTGACTAGGGTGTGTTACGACTTACACCAAAACCAAATCAGTTTTTCTAGTCTTACTAATAGAATTGAGCTTTCTGTTTGTTTTGCTGCAGTGATTAGTTTGTAGCTGGAAATTGAAATGATGGATGTGTGTGATGCAGGTAGCCTTTGCAGTGTGACATCTGTAGATTTAACAACGAATAAAGGTTTCTGTTAGATTCCGAATAATAAATGCATCCTTTATACCCCCCAAGTATAAAATATACAGTCTAAATAAATCCAATAGAAATCTGTAGAAAACCCCTAGTATGAAATACATTATGCTATATACACAAAGGCTAGTCATAATTACAATACTATAGATAATACTATAGATAAGTAACTTACAGTTAAGTGAATTATCAATGGCACAAAGCAGAGATAAGTAGTATGTAAGTAATATTGACATGATTAGTGATATTATTTTGCCCAAATTAACATAAGGATATTGCACATAATGAAATGATTTAGGATCCCTTTAAAAAACTTCACATGATATTGCATAGGGTAAGACTATTGCACAAAATAAGATATTGCACATAATGATAACATTTTAGCGGCTGATAAGAACATTGCACCATATTGCACATGGTAGACTTGCACAAAACAATAAGATAATCATGTATACACAGTGATTTGAATTAGAAATTGCACAACAAATTAGCATCAGGCTATTGCACAGAAAAATGTGTGGATGTGTGACGGAAGGAGGAGTTGTAGAGTCTAATGGTGGTGGGAAGGAAGGATTTTCTGTGGTGCCTGGTGGAGTACTTTTTGTGGCAAAAAGTCTGTGGCAAAAGGTACTTCTCAGTTCAGCCACCACACTGTGGAGAGTGTGATCAGCACTGTCCATGAGCGAGTGAAGCCTAGACAATGTTGTCCTTTAAGCCACAGTTTCAACAATGTATGTTCATCATCACTAAGGCTGCTTTCTTGATTGGTTTGTTAAGTGTCTTGGTGTCTGCCACTTAATGCTGCCACCCCACCCCACCACACCACAGCACAGAAAATGGCACTGGCCACCACAGACTCATAGAACAGGAAGTACAGTCTACTTTGACTCATCTTATATGTGATTGTCATGTGCTGTGGCTTGAGGAAAGAGGACACAAATGCAGGACTGCAGAACACAAACAGGGTTTAATTCAAACGAAAGCTTAAACAGTCTTTGAGAGACAAGCAGTTGTCTTAACTGATATCTAAAAAGTCCTTTAACTGGCGGTTTTAAAGCCAAGACACAGACACACAGATAAATCACACGGAGCAAACAATAATAATAAACAGATAAAACGAGACACCTGGAAACACAAGCGGAAACTGGGGCAGGTAGTCATTAGGGAGAACACGAGGGTAGACAAGAGACAGGTGCGTTGCCAGGCAAAACAAACCTACACATGGAGAGAGGGGTGTGTCAGGGAAACCTCAGACAAGTAGACTAGCAACTCAGACCGCTGGGCGCATGGTGAATGTGGCACGGATGTGACAGTGATCTGAGAGTATTGATATTAACCAACGTTAAGGTTGACATACTTCAAACTTCAAATAATATTTTGTTAAATAAGAAGAATCAAAACATTTGTGTTTACATTTTTAGAAAAGTTGGTTACATTTTTATTTTATTTAAATCAAAAATGTATATAAATTAACTAACTCTATAAATAATGATCCGTCCTTTACCATTAGGGGCAGCTGGTAGACTGGTGGTTAGGGAGTCACCCCTGCAATTGGAAGATCATAAGTTCAAATCCCAGGATAGCGAGTCGCACTACTGAAGTACCCTTAAGCAAGGTACTGTCGCCACACACACTGCTCCCCAGGTGCTGTGTCGCTCTCTGCGTGCTTCTTCACTCAGGTGAAGGGGTAGAATGCAGAGAAAATGCATGCTTGACAAAAATGGCCCGCTCTTCTCTCAGATTTTTGTGGTCATTTTTTAAATGTCAAAATCTAACAGGATGGTCATAGTACTTACCTTAAACTATGATACCCCTTTACTGATGGCACCATCACTGTAGCAGTAACAGCTGGAAGTGCACATCCAGGAAGTAAATGCCTTTTGGGTAAACTGGTGGAAAACTAAGACCCTCCTGTCAATTATTGTTTCTACTATGACCATTGTAGCTATAAACATTTTGGTGTTGATTGTGGTTTTACATAAGGTGATAAGGATGGGAGTTGGTGCTAGCATTCAGACAGATAAGAAACATGCCATTGCTAAATAATCCTGTCTTTGGTCTGACCTGAAAAATATCATTTTTATGTACTGTTGCAAGTAAAATGCCTTTGTTTTTCCATGCCTTAGTTAAGTTCTTATAGAAAATATATACATTTGATATACATTTATACATTTATACATATACATATCTACATTAGGGGTGTAACGGTACAGAAAGGTCACGGTTCGGTTCACACTATGGTTCTGACATCACGCTTCGGTACGGTTACGACACAGCGAAGTTAAGTAACAAAAACTTCTAAAGCATGAGGCTTGGTTTGTTTTCATTTATTTGAAATAAACATCAGTGTATTAACCAGTAAACACACACTCTTGCTTATATTTTCATGAATAGATTACAAAAACAACTACATATAACAACAACAATAACATCACGTGTTATTAATAGAAATTAGTAATTAATGTTAGTCTTACCTAATAGAAAGTAAGTGAGATGGCAGGTATGGCATTCT
>JBBIGA010070543.1:0-12044 GCA_037576975.1 Alestes dentex
CACCATTCTATGCTGTCTCGCTACACTCTCACCCACCACTACCTTGCAGTCACTAATCTCCTTCAGATTACAACGTCATGAGGACACCTGATTATCAAACCTATATGAGCTTGTTGGACATCTCATATCTAATGTCACAACCATGGGCATTAATATGAAGTTGCCCATTTAGTCAAAAGCATTTTGTGAGTTGTCTTATATAATATAAAAAAACATCTGATCTTACTGACAATTGATATTCCAATTAATTCCATAGGTGTTCAGTTTGGTTGAAGTCAGAGCTCTGTGAGATCTACTGGAGCTTCTCCACACCATAAACATCAAAAACGTCTTCCTTCGTGCAAAGCAACACAGTGATACTGGAACTGGATAGGAACTTTCACAAACTGTTCCCACCAAAACGCTAAAAGTATATAATTTTGTAAAATGTCTTTAAATGCCCAAGCTCTGAAAAACAGTCCTAGACCATAATCTCTCCTCCACCAAACTTTACTCTTGGCACTATACATTCTGGTAGTGTTCTATTGGCATCTGCCAAACACAAAACAGACTGCCTGATATATCACTTAGAAGAACATGTTCCACTGTTCCAGAGTCCAGTGGCAGCATGCTTTACACCACTCCAGCTGCAGTTTTTGTACAGATGTTGCTTCAACACTTAGCAGTGGCATGTTAGACATACATTTTATTTTGTACATTGTGTTTTTTCAGCCAATACTTCAGTTAATTTGTAAACTTAAGCCCTACTTTGAATATTTTGGGAGTTGCCCGTTGTCTACTGTGCTTTTTAAACCAAATCATGTCCACATGTAGAGTTTGTTTAGCTTAAAGCTTTTTCATCTAAGATGAGTTCAAATAACTTTACAATTTTTAACTGACTTTTAGCTCATCTCTAGTTCATGTTGGTGTTGTTTTTGACTCATACGTGTAAGAATGGGTTGGTGTGATGCACTTGCACCATGCCTAAAACTACACAGGGCAGTTTGGATGGAGGCAGGGGCTGTCAGTCAAAAGGTGGTGAAACAGATAAATCATTCAATGTGCTAAAATCAAGAACATGAAAAGGTTGTAAGTTGAAAAACTAAAAAAGCAAGTAAATGGTAAACAAAGAAGTAATGTAAAGTAATTTTATCTTTGTTTTATTAACACTTAACAGTAGTTTCTTGCAGTTTCATCGTCCATTTGATTTAGCAACAATTTAACATGAGAAATAAGTGTAAAAAATATGCAAACAATGTTCATTGTTTGTGTGATTATTTAAATAAGTATTACATTTTCCATAGACACAGAAACATAGTGGTAGAAAAAAAGCAGAAGAGCATTTTTCCCCATTTAATAGTAGGTGTGATGACAGCGTTTAGAGATTACATAAGTGGCAAAATTGACCATTTTAGCTCTACTTAAAAGGATTGCCCTGCACTCACACTGGAATTGACTTTGTCACACTGCATCACTGTGTTGCTGTCTTTGAAAACTGCCTCAGTTTACTATTCACTTTATTGAACCTAACCACTCATCCCAAAAATCTTGAAGATCTACGAAAATGTTAATATATGAACTAAAGTTTAAGAAAATATGCAAGTAGAGCCTATTTGCATTCTAGTTGGCCATCAATCAATCTCTCATCAGTGCTCATTTTGCATAAAGTTGAATTTAGCTCAATTTTCTTGGTCACCAAATGGCAGCAATTTTGTCGTCAGATGACTCGCCATGCCATGTTGCTCAGTGCAGCACAGGGAGCATCAGGAATGAATTACCTCTGGCCACTGTCACTTCTTGTCACTGCTGGTATGAGTGAAGGGTTTATTTGTTCCACCTAGCTGACAATGAGTTGTAATACCTGGCTGATAAAACTAGTAAAATTGACTTTAGACAAGCTCCTTGCATAAAAAGCATAAGTTGTGAAAGATGGCAAGAAGCAGGGAACATCAACCAGCTCCAGACAAGTATAATGACACATTTGGCTGCACCACAAGCTACTTGGCTGCTGATGAAAAAACTTGCATGTGCCTCCGGGAACCAATTGAGTGGCCACTGAAATAGATTTTCATCAGACCTACTTGCTAGTCTGGGCACACAGCCTGGCTGAGTGCTCTGCACACATGATAGGAAATGCCTTACATGCTTCTGCTCGGCCAGATTCATTCCGCACCATTCTGGTCCTCTTCTTCCAGTGTGCTGATAGTGGAACTAGGCACTATTCGCTCACCAAGCTGGCCTGTCTGTACAAGGTCAAGCTGCCAAGTGGCTCTCTTTACAGGCTTTCCTGACAGAATCCTTTCATCTCACATCTTATTGATGTGGACAGTTAACAAGCTTGCTGTTCAACTGCTTAAAAAGGGCCAAGGAGCCACAGCCTTTAACCATGGTCTTGGCTGTCTGACCAGCTGTGACACATAAGCAATGAATGAATAAATGTGACTTCTGACCGGAAACTATGAGGTTAATATGGTTACAAGCAAACAAACACAAAAAACAGAAGCAGCAGAAAAAAGTCTAAATTAGTAAGTAGCAGTAAATTCTTTAAATACTGCCAAACCTTTTTAGACAGTTTTTCTTCCAGTTTTACCTGTAGTCATTAACTGCCATCCCCCAATTAATATCGAGAATGGTTTCTCTGTAGAGACTGTACTTACAATAAGACTGTACTTGTTGCGGGGGCTACGTTCCAAGAGCACCCACGTATAGTGAAAAAATATGTGATGTGGTAAAAAATGCCTAAAAATGCCTGTATTTATAGTGTAAACCCTAAATATGCACCCAAATATGCTCCCAAAACACTTTAATTTCATTTTAAACTCAGCTTAATACATTACCCTTAAAAAATGTAAAGGTAAACCCGTATCCGTCCTGTACAGTGTACACTGAAATGTAAAATACCAATGTTACCCCTGTATATACTGTACTGCCTTTGTGTTCTCTAGACAATATGAAAAAATTAATAATTATATTTTATACAGAAATGTAGCTGAATTTACGTTAATGTTTATGTTACAAACTTAGTAAACTGTATTTTTCTTAATAATTTAGTACAGAAATACATGAAAAATTATATATTGCCACGGAAAAAGCAGTTACATCCAGTCCTCGTCCGCCACGCCCCCTTGTTCTCATGCCGGGTTGTTTATGTTTGGGCATGGCGCTTAGCAAGGCAATCAGACGCTGAGCAGCAGAGGCTCATTCTGCAGAGGTGTGTCTGATTGCCTTGCTACGCGCCGCGCCCAAACATGAACAACCCGGCATGAGAACAAGGGGGCGTGGCGGACGAGGCCCGAATGTCAAAAAAGCAAAAAAAAAAATACAGAGGATATGTACAGTTTTCGCAAAAGTGCGGGGGTTTCTGTGAACAATTATTGGTTCAGTTCTCAGAAATAATCCACAAGAGACTGAGGCTGCAAATGCTGAGCCGCAAATAAGCTTGGGTTTCCTGATTAGTTTTTGCAAGTAATGTGGAAAACAAACAAAATTACCTTCCAAAATTTCATTTACACTAACGATGTTATTTTACAAAACAAATTGTCCTTTTCTGTATTTTTACTTTATCATTTACCTGCATCTGTATTTCAGATGCAGGTAAATTACATTACAGTAACAGTTGAATTTGGGTGTCAGAAGTCCACTGAGCTGAAAGGGTGTGAGTAATTCTGAGAACCCCAGAGGGGCAGGAACATCCAACCATACTGGAAGACACAGGAGGCCTCACTGCAGACCTCCAGATCCATCTCCTGGCTTTCTGACAAGTACTTCATTGTCTCAAGCAAAGCAGCCACTTCACAGTTGGACAAAGCTGAAAGGAGCAGCTGAGTTGCATGCCTAAAAATATGTGACCTCCATTTAAATACTTTCCAATGCAGTGGCTGCCTGGAGCACTCTGCATTAAACAGGACTTGATGTGTGGCCCATCTGTATTGATTGAAAGCAGTTAGTGGCCCAGCACTCCTTCACATTGGAAATGCCAGCAAACTGAATTGGTTAAGTTATTCAGTCAGCCTAAGCAGAAACACGCTCGCCACTCTACAGTTTGACTGTACATTCAAGGCAATTATATATATATAAGGGAAGGAAGCATCAGTCAAATTGGTTTCTTTTTTAATTAAACTCATGAAGGCCTAATGGAACAGAAAAAATAACTGAAATGATTGCCTTAGTTTGATTAATGTCAACAGTAGACTTGTGGTTGAGTGTGATTATAAAAGTTAGGCCTTCAGTTTGGGGCATTAAAGTTGACTAAAAACGAGGAACAAAACAAAGACTATAACATCACTGCCCTCTGTGAGGCAAAATAGGTCTCTGTCCTTCAGCGCCCCTGTGGGATTTTATTCATTTTATTTGTTGTTTATTTGTTAACGCTGAGCTAATAGCGATGCACATTAACAATTTTGGACCACTTTAGATTAAACAAGGGCATTTTAGGGTCTGGGGATTCCCTACTGGTAAAGAGACGACTAGCTAGCTACACAGTTAGCGTTATAGTTACTGTTACAAAATTGTAACACCATAACATTACTTCACACACATATATCCAGAAAATGTATCATGTCCACACAGAATTTATATAGAGACCATACAAATGGAGTGTTCGGGATCATAGTCAGGATGGATTAACAGGGCATCTCAACACCGAGGAAACATCCAGGAATTACCCATCATCGGAGGCCCATATAAGATGTGGTAGCTTTAAGCCAGTCTCTAATCTCTACATAAGCGACAAAGAACCAAGTTTCCCTCATTCTTTAGTGCAGAACTCTACCTCTTGCGTTATGAAGCAATCAATTTTACATGCAAGTCACTGTAGTTTTTGACAGTGACCCTTTTGACATCTACTACGTTTTATCGCTTACAGTTCACTTCAGTGACTCTGCCAGGTGCTTGCCATTGTGATACGATTGCGTGAACGTTGTGTGTGTCAACAGATTTTGGTTGTCAGCTAATCCTCTCCAGTAAGTCCAACACATCCAATTACCAGACCACTGCGGAAGCAATCTCTTTTTTCCTGCAAAATCCCTGCTGCCGTCAACATGTAGCTGCTGGCAATAAACAGGCTATGCTTTGTCTTTGGATGGCCACAGATGATTTGCAGTAATAGAAAGAAATGTCAGTCATGGTGCGTTTCAGCAGAGTAAACAGGTTCTGGTCAAAAAAAAGAAGGAGCTGACAGAGCTGTAAAATCTGCATCTCCAGAGCAGAAGATGGGCCGGGCCTGTATCTTTGAGAAGATATTTGAGTTAGGCAGGGTGGTCCACACTTTTGTCTGAGAAGGAGCTGCTTCCACAGTGGTGCTCACTGTGAGGCATCCTCAGACTGTGAGTGTTTCCTCTGTTGTCAGGCACTGTATAAAAACAATGGGCTAATTGTGCACAGATGCAGCTCAGGCGAGAGAGGAAAATAGCCATTAAAAAAAGATAATTTGCAAAAATTCGCAAGGTAATTAGTCACAATATTTATTGTGCAAATAATGACTTGTCTAGTGAGTAAAAGTTAAAATTGCCTTGCATAATCTAGATGAATTGCTCTTTTTGGGAGTCACTGATAAAATTAAACAAATATCCTAATTATTAATTTAACACTTCACTTGTACAGAGGAAGTAGATATAACACATCTGACGTGTTTTGTTCCAAAACACATTATAAACCAAAAGTAGAATAACACTGTCCTCCTGAGTCAGGAGAGACTTAAACGAGAATTAAGGTCTGTTCATGCTCATAAGTATACGGATATGGACCGAGTCGTCTGTCCAAACTCTACGTTCATTTCTGAATGTTGAGTGGATACGAATGAACGGAGCAGTACCACCGGAAATTGTGTATAGCCAATATGTTAGTTAAGAGGTGACATAACAGCCTTCTGATAATATAGTTTCTGGATCCATCTTTAAAATTTTGTATCTTTCTTATTAGTTTTTTTAATGTTAGGGAAATGTGAAGCATTTGAAGAAATCTTTCTTACCCCAATCTGAGATTTTTTAGCTTAATATAATTTACCAAAACAACTTGTACATATGAGGTTTTGTTAGGCTGGGTAAAGGTGGGCACAGGCTTGACAAGTCTCTCCTTCAGTACATCAGAACAACTCTTATATACACTTTCTGCATTGTTGATCTTTGTTCAAGGGGGGTTTCTCTTCCACCTCAAATGGGGCAGCAGTTATTGTGCTGTACAGGCGCCAGAATGTCACAGCTGCACAATTTAAGGTGGAACTGGTGGAACAATTTGATCGTTCAAACAAGACAATACATTTCAAAATCCGACTTTGAGGAGAGCTTGTGTGAGTTAGTGTGGAATTGTAAATATCTATATAAAGTTACATCATCTGGGCACAAACTGTTATTTTTGGATATTAACTCCACTGTTAACACCCTCACACACACACACACACATACACACACACACACATATTCACAGGTCATCTTGCATGCAAAGCTTATTTCAGAACAAGATAATATTCTGAGTCAGTGGGACAGCGAAGGCCATCTCAACACCTTAATCACTTCTTGCAGTTACTTCAGACTGTGAGACATTAGCCACCACTAGGATTAAGATTTACTGATGTAAATCTTTAAAAGTGGTGCCAATAATTGTGGAGGGCACTGTGTGTGTGTGTGTGTGTGTGTGTGTGTGTGTGTGTGTGTGTGTGTGTGTTTGCACATATGTGTCTAAGACACTGAACAAGAAGAGTGGCAGCAAGAACAAAAGCTTTCCAAATGTTATCAAAAGCTCTTTGGGTGATTTACAGCAGTGTTAGAAGCAAGTCAAGACTTGATTTTGCTTACTCACCCAAGGTGGAGCACAGAGAGAGGAGAGAGAGAGAAAACCAGCACATAACACAACACACACTCACCCAGCAAAGACTGAGCTGAGAAAAGACCAAATTCACATCAGTTAGGTATGTCTGTGTGAGTGAGACAGAGAGAGAGGGGAGAGGGAGGGAGAAGCTAATGAAGAGAAACCAAAAATGCAATTCTTAGTAAAGTCAGTAAAAGCTTATGTGTCCACAAGCTGGAGCGACACTTATCACAGCCCGCCATTGTTATATCAGCAGAAGAGCTTTTTTCCAGGCCATTCTGACATTCTTTCACAGTCACTTTCTTCACTAGTTTTAAAAATCCTGGATTTTCACCCCTCATCCAATTTTGTTGCATCACAACAGTTTTGCATGCAGTAAAAAGACTTTACTTGTTTGTGAACTACTGAGTTGCTTTTACTGACATTTAAGCCAGTTATTGTTTTAGTAAATCGTCAGAAATAGATACGACATGCTGAAATCAAAAGAAAGAGGATGTTAAAAAATGCACGCAATGTACCGGAAACACAGCTGCAGAGCTAGCTACTCTATAATGATGTGGCCTGGCAAGCAAAACCAACTCAAACTAACATATGTCAAATTTATCACTTAAACATCTTGCTTAAAAACAAATTCCTGGGAATCTTTCTATTGATAAATAGCCGTGTTATTTTAAGGTCTGCATATCTATACAGTGCAGAAGTGCAGGACTGGTCTGGTCTTTCCTCGCTGTTCATTTTCTTCCATTTGCAATCATATGGGTCCGGGTTTGAGTGTAGAAGTGAAGTTAAACCATGACCACTTTACTCCACAGCTGCAGTTATACTGCTCTCAAGAACAAGTAAGACAATAGTTTGCACTGTAGTGGAACTCATCCACCGTGCAATTCTTTAATTTACATGGTAGGTAAATGGTAGTTCACACTGGTGAGTAAACTACACCTACAGAATTTACTGTAATTTGCTGCTTTTTTGATTACACTCTGTGTTTACAGTAAAAGCTTCGCCAGACTGACATGATTAAAATAATTTTTATATTTACTAATTGTCCAGGCATAATTAAAATCTCAAAGGTTTTTATTGTAAAATATTGTTTATATTCTTATACTATGCAACCAGTAGAGATGTGACCAGGCCAGCTAACCATTCAAGGTGCCTAGTGTTTGAAATCACTATATACCATACACAGACCAACAATTCAGCAAAACACCAATTTTATGTTTAAACAGAACTGTAAACATGAACGCTTTGCACCATGCTAACAACTGTGATATGTTATGCTTTGCTTCTCTGAAACACAAGTCTTAAATTGAGTGCAACGTCAAGAATGCATTGTTAAGGCAGAGACAGTGGCTTTATTGACAACTATACAGATATATGTTGCCTGTAGCTGATAATAGCTAGGTCCAGAAAATATATTTCTCCAATGATCTGACGTGACGGCACTCATCAGTATCCAGTGCTGTTCCTTTTGGCTATTAGCTCAGTTGCTCTTCTGAAGCAGCATAAAAAGGAAAGCCACGGCCCTGTGTTAATTTTGCATAATTTTTTTTCTTTTTTCTTCATGAGAGAGATATAGACAGGCAGAAAGAGAGACAGAAAGAAACAGACAAAGAGAGACAGACAGACATATTCTTTTATCACTATCATTATTGAAATTATACTGTTCTTGTGTCTCTATGTCTTGTGTCTCTCTGTGTCTTTGTGTGTTGTGGCAGTCATCACATAAGCAATTTCCTCCAGGATCAATAAAGTTTTCTGATTCTGATTATTATTACATTTCACCTTTTCCTACCAGCTAAAACATTATTCAGTTTTAAGTTAACATGCATTTATCCGTTTCATTTATTTCTTAAAAGGGTTTCATGGAGACTGATGCAGAAACACAGAAGCCCCAATTTCATAACACAACATTTATTCCAGGAAACTTCATTGTTTCCACTGGACACATCGTTTTATCAAATTGAAAGACCACGGCAAGCTTACGATAAATCCACAAAACGGATCACAGGATCCCTCACACACAACAACGTTGTCTACACTCAAATACAAAGAGCTGAATGTCACGCAGGTCTCCGGATGTATTGAGTAAATGTCGGCCTGGAGGTGGGATACGTCAAAGCGTGCAAAGAAAGGAAAGCAGCTCAAAAGGGGATTTTCCCTAAGGACAGGAAAGTACAATAATCTTATGAAACCTCATGAAAGAAGAGCATTAAACGGCAAAGAAGCTGAGGTTTTAAATGGGGCAATGTAAATGTATGCTGCATGTAAGTAAATATATGGGGCATAACCAACTTATTAGCTAATGAGAATCATATCTGTTACCTCCTAGGAACTAGAGGAGGGCGATATGACAATATTTTAGTATCATTTTGATAATTGTTATGATGTAGCTTTTCCAAGGATATCATGACTATCCATACTTCTACAACACTAAACAACTGCATGTATTACAAAGACAGATTTAGATCAATTACAGAGAGCCTGTAAACAGCCACTGAATAAAGAGCATAGCAACAAGCAACTGATTGGCTGTCAGTCCATTATTTGGCTGACAGTCCATTATAAGGCCGTAGTGTTTGTTGAGTAGTTAGCTGACTGAATCTACTAAAGGTCTATTTTACAATTTTTTTTTACAATTTTGTTCATGACTCATGGGTAACCCCAATAACTCAATAACATTCATCAACTATTACCCTACATTAGAGCTCCTACAGCAAACAAATAGATGATTTGCTGTTTTTAAGGTAAGCATGCTGTTACTTTTTACTAATATTTTTCTTACTGCATCTTTTTATGAGCCGGAGCCCCTCAAATCCTAGTTCTGCCGCTGATGACTATCTAATGAAAGATTCGATTTAAGCTTAATTAAAGCACAATATCTTATAAACAGTTTTAATCAGGATTATTCAACACTTTTAGTTGAACACTGTTTGAAAAAATGTTATTAAAAAATTGTATTAAAAAGTTACCAAAGGATTCAATTTCAGTCTGCAAAATAATATTTTTCAGGTGTGTGCAAGTGTCTTTTATATGTGTTTTGCTTATTCAGAGATCCTCTTCATTGTATATAAATACAGCGGCTCTGTGGTCAGTTCTATTCTTTCCCACACTCCAAACATTCCACCTGTCCTTCCCTCTACGTAACTGCTCTCTAGACACCACTTCACATTACTGGCCCCCTGCCATCAATTACAAATCACAACACTGCTGCTTTGTTTCAGGCTCAACAGTTTATATGGGAGACCTTCAGATGGTCCTTTATTGCATGATTCTTTGGTAATGTATTATGATCTTCAGTTAGCTTCTTCACTGCCAGGCACCACATGAACTCCTAACTTGTTTCTCAATGGTGCTGAGAATGTCTCTCAATATTTCTCAACCTATTCACTTTCCTTTCTATGCCCAAGTATGATACCCATAATTTATTTAAATAATAGCCTCAATAGTTAGTTCCGGTGCTAAAATCTGAGGCAAGTGTGAAAACTGAAATCTAAAATAGTAAAAAATGCTCTTGAATGTCCTTCAAGACTCCCCAGTTGTCCCCAGTCAGGCATGCCTTAAACAGCACTAAACCTGAAGTAAAACAGAAAATGGCACTTTATCATCTATAGTGCATGTTATAATATCATGGCGTCTACAAAAAAAAATCATGTGCTGTCTCCCAGTATGAAACATGGCTGAATTCCAAATGGCTAGCAATTTGTAAAAACTAAATTGTGATGGCTGTATAACAGTTTCTCCAAAACAGCAAATCTTGTAGGGCGTTCCCAGTATGCAGTAGTTAGTACATTCCAAAAGTGGTCCAAGGAAGGACAACCGGTGAATCACTGACAGAGTCATGGATGTCCAGGGCTCACTGATGCAAGTGGGCAGTCCCACAGAAAAGCTACTGTAGCACAAGTTAATGTTAATGCTGGCTATGACAAGGCGTCAGGACACACTGTGGACCACAGCCTGAAGCATATGGGCTCCCTAGCAGTAGACCAGTCAAAGAGTCCATACGTACCTCTGCCCACCACTGAAACTGCCTACAATGGGTGCAGCAGCACCAGATCATGGAAGAAGGTGGCCTGAGATGATTAATCATGCTTTCTTTTACATCATATGCATGTTTGTCACTTACCTGGGGAAGACATGACACAAAGATGGGAAGATCGCAAGTTGGCGGAGGCAGTGTGACGCCTAATGTTCTGCTGGGATATTATTCATGTGGATGTTACTTTGTCATGTACCACCTACCTAAACATGGCTGTAGACCAAGTTCACCCCTTCATAATGACAGAATTCTCTAATGGCATTAACCTCTTTCAGCAGACAAGATGTTGACTTGGCCTCCAAATTCCCCAGATCTCAATCCGATCAAGGATTTGTGTGATGTGCTGGATAAATGAGTCCAATCCATAGAGATGCCACTTCACAGCTTACAAGATCTGCTGTTAAAATCTTGGTGAAAGGTCAGAGGGTCAGGGCTCTTTGGGCAGCACGAGGAGCACCTACACAATATTAAGCAGGTGACATTAATGTTATGGGTGATCAGTGTATGCTAAAATGCACATAGTTGTCAAACACATAACTGGCCAAACAACCCATGACCAATAACCCATGGCCAAAAAAAACATAGTGAGATTCTGTCACTACATTTTGTGATCTTGATATGCCTTGCAGTCCTGAACTGTTCACAGCACACAGTAAAAGTCACAGAGACTCGTTTGCATATCAGTATGCAATATAACTATTGTATTCAAATTCAAATATCACAATGACCATTTACATACAATTCAATAGTACTAAATAAACTGGTTCTGATTCTTCTCCACCTGATTTTCTCACATCTAACATCCTGCATGTTCCAAGCAATGGGCGACCCATCAAATAATTTACAGATGTTACCATTAGCTCATCGACTTTTCCTCAGTGTAATTCCACCGCCTTAGGTTTAATCATTGCTGCAAACCTTCACTGCTCATATCATACGTCTGCTATCTGGTGTGGTATAATGGAGGATAGTGGATTTCCCTAGTGATGGGGTTGCACTTTAAAGTATATTTCCGCCAAATGTGAAAGATTTTTATATACAGTAAACCCCCACTTTAACGTGGATAAGCAGTCGCGGTTTCAGTCTATCGCGGATTTTTTTCTGAGAACCGAACTAATAATTGTTCGCCGGAGCCCCCACACTAACACGGAAACTGCAGATATCCTCCGCATTTTTTTTGGCTTTTGTGACGTCCGGGCCTCGTTTGCCACGCTCCCTTGTTCTT
>JBBIGA010070564.1:0-12044 GCA_037576975.1 Alestes dentex
CAGCCTTTGTTTAGTTTAATTGTCATGTTGACTGTTAATGTTACAGAGAACTTTAATAAAAGTTGCTCAGTGCTGGAGACCTGTGTTCCTCCGCTGCGTGTGTGTGACGTCATCAAACGACTAGTCGACTCGACTTCGACTATCTTGATGGATTAGTCGACTTGAAAAAATCTGAATTCGTTAATGCCCTAATATATATACACACACACATGTACATACATACATTTCCTTGTTTAATACTACATTAAAGTGGTCACTTTATTCATATAAAGGCGCTGGAATGTGTTAGATCCTTTTTGTTCCGGTTCAGTGAGCCCGCTGAGCAGTTTGAACTCTGTTATGGAGGCCAGTGTTTACCAACCTTTGGTGTTTCAGCACCACTTCATTCAGCTTTCACTCAGTTTAGTGCACAGTTAGCACGACACCACTTTTATTCACTGAAACCGACACTGAAACCTGGAGCACTGGCCGATACCAGTGCCGATTGTTCTTCCTTGAAAATCTCAGATGAGCTGTTCTGAATGCAGAGGAGGGCGGCACGGCGGCCCAGGTCCTGGGATCGATTCCAGGCCAGGGTGGTCGGGCTCCTCTCTGCGTGGGGTTTGCATGTTCTCCACGTGCCGGGGTGGGTTTCCACCAGGAGCTCTGGTTTCCTCTCGCAGTCCAAAGACCTGCACGTCAGGCAAATTGGAGATGTGAAACTGCCCCTAGGTGTGAGTGTGTGTGTCCATCCTGTGATGGACTGCCGCCCTGTCCAGGGTGTTTCTCCACCTTTTGACCCAGAAGCACTGGGATCAGCTTGGGTTAGCATAAGAGGCTCAGAAGAATTACGGCCAGACAGAAGTTTTCCACATTAATATCACTAGATGTACGAAATAAAACTAAAATGAACAAATACAAATAACATTCT
Source organism: Alestes dentex (assembly GCA_037576975.1). Classification (NCBI taxonomy): domain Eukaryota; kingdom Metazoa; phylum Chordata; class Actinopteri; order Characiformes; family Alestidae; genus Alestes; species Alestes dentex. The sequence continues at coordinate 911 of JBBIGA010070564.1, forward strand.
ACAGTAAATGATGATGTCAGTATATCAGTGAGTTCCTTGTGGAAGTTCAGTATTACTGTAGTTTCCATCAGAAACCTGGTTTGACTCGATCAGTCCTTCATTAAATTAAATCAGGAGCTGCTGACGGAGTTTCACAAATCCAAACAACGGCTGGAGGAACCGAGGAGGAAACATAGTTAGGTTTGGTTTTTTTGTTTGTTTGTTTTTTGTGAACTGAAGAACTTCTGCATTCCAGGCTAACGCTGGAGGTAGCTGTACTTGTCAATCCTCTGTAATTTCAGGTTGAACTGGTTACAGAATCGGACCAAATTCGTTATTTCTCTGACGGTATCTGTCCTGAGATAACGCTGGGTGTCATATCAATGTATTTTTTTTTTTATTCTGTCCGTGACTTGCTGTTATTTGGTTTGATTCAAAGTCGTACAGACTCCGAGGGTTCATCAGTAAAGGCGAGAGGAAAGGCCTCATTCAGAAAGACGCAGACGGAGGCAAGATTTATGACCCCGCTCAGTCTTTCCTGCTGAGCCTGCCTGCCGTTTACTGCCTCCCTCCACCCTGGTTAAACATTGACCCACTCTTATTACACACACCCCACTACACTCTTCACCAGCACGCGCTTTCCCTTCCTCTAATTCTCCTTCAACTCCTTTTATCCTCCGCCGGAGCCCTAACAGAGCCTTTATTCTCAACACTATGTACTGTTATTTGGTGTTTGGTGTGTGTGCGCGCGCGCGCGTGTGTGTGTGTGTGTGTGTGTGTGTGTGAGAGAGAGCTGTCAGAGGTCCTGCTGTTGACTTGGATAGAGTTTCAGACTGAGTGAAAAATCTGCTGTACTTTCAGTGGCCTGGACATGCAGCTCTGAGCTGGGACCCACGGGTGGCCAGTGTGACTGTAGGTCATACGTTTGTTTTTGTGATAAATTACACCACAGTCCTCTTTTCTGAGTATATCAGATGTTTTTTCCAGTACTTGTACACCACCAAGCAACTGCATGTACTATTGAAATAAAAATCATTAAGGCCACATATAGAGAGCGCATTGCGCCCTTCTCTTATTTGATCAAATTTTCGAACTAGAAATAAAAAAAACATAGATATGCACCTCTGAACTGTGACCCTCTGTGCTGTACTGCAGATGTACAGCTCTGAGATTGGACCCACTGAATGTTCAAAAGTGAACATGGTTCTGGATGTGCAGCTCAGAGGTCAGATCTTCTGTATGTCCAGTACTGAACATGGTTCTGGATGTGCAGCTCGGAGGTCAGATCTTCTGTATGTCCAGTACTGAACATGGTTCTGGATGTGTAGATGCTCTGAATGGCACATAGCGAACATGGGCCTGGATGTGCAGCTCTGAGTTGGGACCCTCTATATGCCCAATAGTGAAGATGGTTCTGGGTATGCAGCTCTGAGTTGGGACCCTCTGAATGGCACGTAGTGAACATGGGCCTGGATAGGCAGCTCCAAGATGGGACCCTCTGTATGGCATATAGTAATCATGGTTCTGGATGTGCAGCTCCAAAATGGAACGCTCTGTATGACCAACAGAGAGCATTGCTCTGAAAATGTAACTTCGAGTTGGGACTCTCTGAATGGCACTTAGTGAACATGGTTCTGGGTGTGTAGCTCCGAGTTTGGACCATCTGTGTGTCCAGTTGTGAACATGGTTCTGGATGTGCAGCTCCAAAATGGGACGTTCTGTATGACCAATAGTGGACATTGTTCTGAATATGTAACTTCGAGTTAGGGCTCTCTGAAAGGCACATAGTGAACCCAGGTCTGGATGTGTAGCTCTGAGTTGGGACCCTCCGTATGTGTTATGCTCCGTATTATGAATATGCTTCTGGATGTGCAGCGCTCTGTTGTGACTAACTCTACAGGCCATAGTAAACACAGTCCTGGACATGCAGCTCTGAGCTGAGACCCTCTGCTTGGTTTCTACTTAAGAGGATCCCTGCTGCGCAGCTCTGGGCTGGAAGCCTCTGCATGACCTCGAGTGAGCTGTGGTCTGGATGTGTGGCTCTGAGCTGTGATAATCTGTGTGGCCCATTCTGAACATGTCCTAGATGTGCAGCTCTGGACAGGAGATGTTGAGAAATAGGTGCTTACCTTTAAGAAAAGCCACAGATTATGATACTGCACTCAGAGAACAGGGGCAGGGGGAGCTTTTGGCTCACTCTTTAACCTCCTGACCCCCAAGCCCTGGACATTCTTTGGGGGGGGGGGTCTGTGTGTGTGTGTGTGTGTGTGTGTGTGTGTGCGTGTGTATGTGTGTTGTGGGGGATGAAGCTGCCAGGATTCTGGGATTCTGAAACATGATGCTAGAGTGTAACACACACACATATACACGCGGCACACACACGCACACATATTTATAGTGTATGGATGTGGGATATTTTATATATGTGCGAGGCCAGTGGGGTGGAGAACAGGTCCCAGGGCAAAAACAGTGCATCCTCCATAATCCTAGATCTTACAAATAAACTGTCCTGAAAATATACAAAAACAAACTAACACACACACACACACACACACACACACACACATGCAGGAGTGTGTGGAAGAGGTCAGGGTGGGAGAAGGTAGTGTCACAGTGATGATGTGAGGGAGGCAGTGAGTCAGTGAGTGGGTTTAGGGGTCAGTCGAGTCTGATAAAACTCCTCACCAGCGACCAGGCCAAGAGGCAGCAGTCCTGCCAGAGCATAGCAGCCAGTAGCGGGAAATGCCTGGCGAACCTGGCACTCCGACCAGTGTGTGTGTGTGTGTGTGTGTCTGGGTGGTTTTAAAAGGTCAGGTGGTCAGTATAAAGTGGAGAACTGTGGGGTTATGGCGTTTTGAGAAGCGTCTCCCCTGTAATTTTCCAGGAAATCACCTTCAGCTTAATCATCATAGTGGTCGCGGCTAAAACTGGATTTGACCTAAATGCACTGCGTGTGTGTGTTTCTCTGTTTCTCTTCTCTTTCTCTTTTTCCCTCCCCCTATCTTCCTGTCCCTTTCTCTCTCCCTCTCTCTTGCTCTCAACCCTTTCTGTATCACTCTCTCTCTCTCTCTCTCTCTCTCTCTCTCTCTCTCAACCCTTTCTGTATCACTCTCTCTCTTTCTCTCAACCCTTTCTGTATCTCTCGCTCTTTCTCTCTCTCTTTCTCTTCAGTTTCTCCCTATCTTCCTTTCCTCCTCTCCCTCTCTCTCTCTGTAGCTCTCTCTCTTCTCTCTCACACACTCTCTCTCTTTATCACTCCCTTCTTTCTCTCTCTCTTTCTCTTTCTCTCTCTCCCTCTCTTTCTTTGACTGACAGGTGTGTATTAGGAGGTGCTAATGAGGACACTTTGTACCAGTGCAAGTAAAGATCACTCTGATGAGGGAGCACACACACACTCTCTCTCTCTCTCTCACACACACACACACACACACACACACACACACACATTGTAAGGGGATCATTCTGTGTGTGAGGTCACACACAGACTGTTTCTGTTCCTCACCTAAGTGTGTGTTTGTTCCTTTCACCATCGCTGCCGGGAATCACTCAAATTACACCTGAAATTAATAAGTTCGGGAAGTGTGTGTGTGTGTGTGTGTGTGTGTGTGTGTTTGCATTGCGTCTGTGTGTTCTGATGGCCCTCCGAACACACTGGGAACACACTGAAGCTGTGAACATGTGTTTTTGCATTAGGTGCAGCTCCACAGTCACCTTTTACTATATTAAACGGAACAGTCTACGTGTTTTTATCTTTAATCAGAGCTGCAAAGCACATTTTCACATTTTCTCCTGTGATTTGTCTCAGCTCATTTGGAGGGTTCTATATACTCACACATGTTGTGGTTTTGAAACAAAGCCACTCTCCTGACTCAGCAAAACAGGAATGGACAGGAGGAACCTGTGTTTTACTGTAACGGAACAGGTCACACAGGTATGGCCAGGGCTTGTTTTGTAAGTGATGAAATCTCAGAACACCGAGCAGGGAAGGCTCTGGCAGGCTGATGGGGCCGGGAAGTAGATCTGAGGACAAAAAGACAGAGCTTCCAATCAGAATCAGAAAACTGTATTGATCCCAGAGGAAATTGTGTCACATACAGACACAAAGACAAGAATACTATGAAATGTCAAAATAAAACTCACTAAATTTACTGTGCTGTATACACAAAATGCAGTGGTCAGTCAGAGAGGTGGATATAAATACTGCAGATAAATCAGATAAATTACTGCAGAACTAATTTACTAGTAACACAAATAGTGGTTTAGAATTGTTCTCCATACCAGCTCCCATTATTGCACATAATAGAGTAGTAAATTATCAATACTGCATATGATAATGCTATTGCACATAATAATTTGAGCTTTCTCCACAATGCTGGATCTTCCGGCGAGTAAGTTCATGTGGCTGTTAAGCATCTTGAGCTTCTAAAGCTCAACATCATAGCTACTAATGTGTGCGTTCTTAATTACACAACCATGTGGTGGTATGATTGGGCCCAGCAGGTCTGTAGACCCACCCACTTTTGACAAAAGCTTGTTAAAAATAACTACTAACAGTTGTCCAGCTCTTAACCGGCCTGAAGGCATAAATGCCAGCATAATCAAGAAAAATCGTGAGGATATTGGAGTCATTTTGAACATTATTACTCCACTGAGTTTTGCTTGTCTCGGTTTCAGTTTGGGTTTTTGATCTGAGATCAACACAAAGCAAACGGCTCATAGTTTAGTTTCAGTTACTTTGTTCTAACCACAGGAGTGATGTTCCACATGTGGCCTTGTGGCCTACCCACAGATCTGTCATGCCCAAAACACCACTACAGCTCATGAGCCAGTGGTTCAGCTCAGCATTATTGTGCTATTTTGAGCAATCGCAGCACAGTGTGAGTGTTGAACAGTGCTAAACAGTCATAAAAAGTGTTCTTCTCGGTACATCTCCACAGAATGGATTTTAAATGTGAACCAAGTGCTTGATGCACCAAAGGGGATGGCGGAACAAATCTAGGAGGTTCCAGATCTAGCTTATTCTGGCCCTGTGCATGGTATACAATCAGATTAGGGTTTTGAATTGGATTATTTTGCTAGAAGGTTAGAAGGTTTTCCAACAAAGTATGATTTCAAATATGTATAGAATAAAGTACAGAAAGAAATGAGGCCCCCAGGGCCCCAGACTACCGACCCCTACCCATTAATCTAAGAGCAAATGCTCTGAGCCTGCGGTTTGTTACTTAGTCACTTTAAGCTGCTTCAAAGCCTTTCCAGGTCATACCATTTGACCTCGACGGAGCCCCAGCTGCGGTCTCTTTCCTTCCTCCCGCTTTAAAGAGGGGAAATGGGAACGGAGGAATGCGCAGAAGAATCCGGACATCCGCCCCGATTCCACCTACCACCATGTCTGCACTGACACCAGCACCAGCTATTCATACCTGAACAGCTCTCCAGGTTAAACGATGCTTTGGACAAAAGTCAGATTTTCGCTGTTATACAGCTCAGCCCAGATATAGTGGACCAGCCAGGACATGTTTGGTGTTTGAGTTTTACTTCTTTAGTTTTATAATGGAAACTTATGACCCAGGGTGCATAAAACATTGCCTAAACGTTATAGATCTAGATCTAGATATCTTTACTGTCATTGTATACCCAGCTATACAATGACATTTCAATGAGCTTCACTGAAGGTGCATATAAATAATGTATAGAAATTCAAAAGATTAAAAAAATATATAGATATACAGTACCAGTCAAAAGTTTGGACACACCTTCTCATTCAACGATTTCCTTTGTTTTTATTATTGGCTACTTTGTAGATAGATATTGAAAACATCGCCTATTGCTCTGATGACAGTTTTGCACACTCTTGGCATTTTTTCAATCAGATTCATGAGGTTCAGATTTCCCACGCAACAAAGCTGTTTTTCAGCCTGTTGGTTCTGCTTCTGGTTACTTTATCTTCATTGCGTCGATCTCGGAACCCGAGACATGCAAAACTCAGTGGCGTACCCATGTTCAACGTGACTCCAATGTCTTTACAATTTTACTTCATTGTGCTGGGATTTAGGCCTACGTTAGAAGCTGTGATGAAGACCAAGAGTGAGAGAAGCTTTGATCACTATTTATTACTGTTTAGCACTGCTTCACACTCACACTGTGCTGTGATTGTTCAAAAGAGTTCCATAATGCTGAGCTGAACTACTGGCTCGTGACCTGTAGTGGTGTTTTGGGCATGACACATCGTGGGTAGGCCACAAGGCCACATATGGAACATCACTTCTTTGTGCCTTCAACAAAGTAACTGAACCATCTGCTTTTTTGTCAGAACAAAAAAACAAAACTGAAACCGAGACACACAAAACTCAATGGAGTAGTAATGGTCAACACAACTCCAATATCCTCCCGATTTTTCTTTCTTATGCTGGTATTTATATAGGACTAAATGGAGACAGATGATTCGCTGTGGCGACCCCTGAAGGGTAAAGCCGAAAGAGAAAGAAGAAAAGAAGAAGATGCTGGTATTTATACCTTCAGGCTGGTTCAGAGCTGGATAAGTGATGTTGTATGTCTGCTTGGGTACTTTGTTCATGCATCCAGTTTGTTGTTAACAGTCTTGGAAGAGTTTTTTCTAACAAGCTTTTGCCAAAAGTGGGTGGGCCTGCAGAGCTTTGGGCCCAATCAGATCACCACCACATGGTTGTGAAATTAGCTACCACTCGCACGTTAGTAGCTGTGATGTTGAACTTTGGAAGGCCAAGAGTGAGATTCACCCAGTTGGGAACTGCAGCTCCACACTGAATCACAAAGTTGCCGCTGTTTGGGATACGTCCCATCCTCAAGCTGAAACGTTATCTTATTGTTGTGCTAACGTTTGCTTTTCATTTCAGGGAAAAGTTTTTATTTAAATCAAATTAAGAATATCTTGCAATGTTCTGACGATGCAAAGGAGGCACGTTTTTACATCTATCTTAAGCATGCCAGTACTTTTGAGCCACTGTATGTGATAACAGTAGCTAACATAAGTGTTATGATAATACATATATGGTTTGTCAAATGAAAGAAAAGTAAATGTAAGAAAACTGAAATCAGGTAACAAAAACGTGAGGCATCAGCGGTGTCAGTACCCACTCACCCCTGTCCGGGTTATGACATCAGTTAGCTTGGTGCTAATTGTACGACTAAATGTCTTTGACCGACTTGCTTATGTGGTTTCTATGGACTAAAGTACAATAAAAAACACTTAAACAGGTTTGCAGTGGACCTTGATGTACTTTAATGTAAGACACAGCTTTAGCAGAATGCCAGGCTGCTCGGTTGGTTTTGTTCATTTTTAAAACTCTTCAGAAAGACCTTAAGCTTAAGTTCTGCGTGGTAAATAAGGACACACTTTTTCCCCCGTCGATTTTTGTCATGCAAGCAGTTTCAGGTTCCTCTTGTCGGACCTGTGGATGTATAGATCCTCCTAAACAGAGGGAAGTTTAGGACAGTGAAACTGTTGGCGAAACATCCGCTGAAATGCTGTGGTGCTCATTATTCTGGGAAGAATGAGAAGATAAGAGTAAGGGACAGACCAGACTACAATCTCTGAACTGACTGCTCATATTGTAATATTTATGTGAATTAATTGACAAAAGAATAATCAGCCTGGATGAGGCCTTTTCATTTGAATTGCTGTAACAAAAAAACACTCGACATTTTTTATAATAGAAAACAGAAGTAGATTAACAACATTATCGTATTATTGTGCTGACTTTGGCTCTTTATTTCAGGGAAAGGCCTTTTTATTTAAAATTAAGAACGTCTTGCAATGTTCTGACAATGCAGAAGAAAGAAGGTGTCACATTCTTTTATCTATCTAAAGCCTGCCAGTACTTTGAAGCCACTGTAAGTGATAGCAGCGGCTAAAATAAGGGACATAATAATAAATATGTGATTAACGCTGTAGCTCTTCAGGCTGCAGAATCATTCCCCCAGTTTAACACTTTAACGAGTCAGTCTGGTGGTATTTTTACTCCTGTGGATGAGCGGTGTGCGAAAAGGTCTGCGAGATGAGCTAATGGGGTGTTCTCCTGTGGAACAGTGTTTCCCAAAGAACTATATTCCGAGCGAGTGGAGTGATGGTGGAGGGTGTGTGACGTTGCGTGTGCAGTCAGTGTGCTAACAGTGTATATGGTGAGCCACAGTACAGTATGAACGAAGGGCCACGATACAATATGTGTGGTGGGTCACAATGCAATTGGTATGGTGGGCCACAGTATATTATGCATGGTGGGCCACACTAAAGACGTATGGTGGGCCACTCTATAGCATGTATGGTGGGTCACAGTGCAACTTATATAATGGCCCACAATACTGTTTGTTTGGTGGGACATATTACAATATGTAATATTTATCACACGTGAACACATCATATCACACAGTGTGAAATTGTCCTCTGCTTTTAACCCATTCACCAAGCGAAGCAGCGGGCAGCCAGGAACACAGCGCCCGGGGAGCAGTGTGTGGGGGCGGTGCCTTGCTCAAGGGAACCTCAGTGGTGCCACTAGCAGTCTTGGGATTCAAACCCACAACCTTCTGACCACCAGCCCCCTTTTGCATTGTTGGGTTGCAATGCAGTTCGTATAGTGGGCCACAATGCAATATGAATGGTGGGCCACTGACAGTACAATATATATGGGAGCCCCAGAGCAGGATGTATGTTGGGCCACAGTGCAATTTGAATGGGAATCTTGGGGAAACTTTGCCAGTAAGCTGTACTTTAAGCAAGCTCACAAACAGCTCGTCCTCAGGGAGCGGCTGTCGCTTGGAGGGAAAGCTTCTGTTTACAGATCTCTCTGAGGTTTCACTATCAGGTGATTGTGTGGAAAGTTCAGTCTGTGTGGCTTCATCCTTGTTTTAAGTCAGTGCTCCCAGACTTTTGAGCTTTCTGAAATAACAGTTCTTTGTTTTTTGCTACTTGTTCATGTACAGCTCTGAACTCTTCAGGTTAAGTCTGAAATGTCAGTCTACAGTTTGTTGAATTATGAAAGCCAGCCCCAGTATATATGAGCGTTCTTGGAACTGGGTCCAGGAACGCTTCTCTGAACTGACCAGGGATTTTGAAAATGAAAGTTCCAGGTAAGGACTTCCCTGGTCTTGTGAGAGGAACGATAGAGGGGTTTTTTGCTCTCTCAGGGAAAAACTACTTCTGCTTTACTGTTCAGTGTGGGTGTACAAAAAGAGGGATTTTCTTTGAAAGAAACTTTGGTTTTGGTCAGTTTGACCAAGCGAGGCTCCTGCACCGAACAACACTGAACGCAAGTCATTAGTTAAACTAGCTTAAAAGTCTCTTGAACAGCAGTTGCTGTGAGTTAGACTGATGGACAGACTCTGTACTGAACAATAGGTTTGATTTGTATTGATTAATATTGCATCCCAGGCTGAACTGAACCCTAGTTTGGAAGAATGGGTCGATAATCAATAATATTATAACCTGGCATGCCCTTACCTTTCTGACCTCATCAGCACACCCTCTCAGATCTTCATCTTCCAGTCTACTCACTACACACTCTGCTCGTTTGTCCTCCATGAGGTTTAGATCCTTTAGCTACGTTGCTCTGGAGTTTTGTCGCTCAAGAACTCAGCAGCATCGACTCTCCTCTGACTTTCAAATTCTGTCTGAAAACTCAGTTCTTCAAACTAGCTTCGATCTTGTCCCTGGACTACACCACTTTGAGCTTTGTTTTGACATATATTATATGAATTATGATCTAGTTTTCTTTGTATTTTTAATCGCATGCTCTGGTTCACTTATCCGTAAGCTGTTTTTGAGTGCTGTGAAAGGCGTCTTTAAATAAGCGAATAATAATACTAATCATTAATATTGAATCATCAAGTTGACTTTGAGTTTACTTCGGCCTCATCAGAAGTTCTGAGAGGTTCCTCTGGATTCTGAAGGTCGGTGCTCAACACTTCCCCCAGTCTTTTGAGGAAGAACCATAGAGGGGTTTTCTACTTTCTCTGGAAAAGCAGTGACTTCCTTCTTGTGTCATAAAGAACGGGAGGCCGTTCTTCTCAGAAACAGGGTCTCTCTGGACCGAACACCAGTTCTTATGTTGTAGACCAGGAGTCTCTGTACTTAAACTTAGTTTTAAATAATTGGATAAGGAGGCCCCTCTGGACTGGACAGCAGGTTTGTGAGGCGCTTCTTTGGAATGGTGACTCATTGACATTTGAAAGTCTGAGGTAAACGTTTCACTTCTTGAAAACGTTTTCCATTTAACTTATTTCATGCCAGTCTTCAAGGAATTGATGTGTAATATGTCTATAGGCAATATGTCTATTACCTTTACTACAAATTGTTTATGTTTGTATGTTATTACTTTTTGCTTTATTATTATATTTCTGTTTTCTACTAATCTGTATATTTTTATATTTCTTCTATGTGTGTTTTTCATTCAATTCACAAATGATTAGTGATTCACAAATCAGTAATAAGCTACATTATTATTATTATTATTATTATTATTATTATTATTATTATTATTATTGATATTATTATTAGTAGTAGCAGTAGTATTGTTAGTAGTATTAGTATTAGTATTGATATACTAGTGGTGTGTGGTGTTTCCGGTCAGAGAACGGGGAGGAACTCTTATGGCCAGAATGTGTCGCCCTGGACAGCAGCAGCTAGCTGGGGTGCACTCTTTTATTCACAGGAGTAAACACAGCCGAGAGCAGCTAGCTTTCAACCCGGAGGGGCAGGAGATTTATTTGGAGATGAAACTGTATACTAGACAATTCAAGCATGTAACTGTCTCAGTTTTAAACGATGAATCCCATCTACCAGCTTCTTCCCTCTGGATGAAGGTTCATAGCTTCAAAGTGCAGAATAAAGAGAGACAGAAACAGCATTGGTCCAGCAGCAATTATTCATTTAAACAAAACAATGTAATTGGGGAAGTGATAAAAGACATTGCGTTTATTTTCTCTCATAAATTTTGTCTATTTTTATCAAGTATTATTCTATTACTGATTGATATGTCATCAAGTAATACTTCTTATGTCTTGTGTTTCATATGTACATATATACTTAAATTATTTTATTTATGAATGAGCTACTGGATATCTGAAATTCCCCTTCCCCTTTCTGTCTATCTGACTACATCTACATTCCTACCTATCCAGATAT
>JBBIGA010070583.1:0-12042 GCA_037576975.1 Alestes dentex
CTTAAAGAAAATGTAAAGGTAAACCCATATTTGTACTGTACAGTTTACACTGAACTCCTGCAGTGCTAGAATGTAAAATACTGATGTTACCCCTGTATACACTGTGCTGCAAACCATGCAAGCACGTTTTCTTCGGTATAAGCAGGGTAAATACAGTAATAATGTAATTTAATTAAAGAAGAACAAAACGAAAAACACGGGAACACTCAAAACGGTCCACAGGGGAAATTCTGGACCATGTCTGCCAGAGATGCGTCACAGAGCAGCAGCCAATCAGCAGCAAGGAGAAATTAATAACGTTCTCTGATTAGCTACTTTCAAACCTCCCGCCTCTGAATACAGGTGACTGTGACGCAGGTGCCTCGTCTGCCACGCCCCCTCATCCTCATGCTGAGTTGTTTATGTTTGGGCGCGGCGCTGAGCAGCGGAGTCTCATTCCATTCAGGTGTCTGATTGCTGCGCCCAAACATAAAAACCAGCACGAGGACGAGGGGGCATGGCGGACGTCACAAAAGCAAAAAATGCTCAGGATGTCTGCGGTTTCCGCAGATACGTGGGGTTTTACTGTATTTTCATTCATTAATTTTCTGTAACCGCTTAATCCTCACTAGGGTCGTGGGTACCCGGAATCTATCTTGGGGTCTACAGGCGCGAGGCAGGGATTCATTCTGGGCAGGGCGCCAGCCCACCATAGGACACACACATCATTTGCTCACACACTTTAGACTGTGTGAAAAACCAGAAACCCCTGAGGAAACCCATGCCACCAGGAGGAGAACATATATACAAACTCATATACAAATATATATAAAAAATACATGCATTAAACTTTCCTGAAATCTGTTCTGACCTTCCACACAGCGGCAGCCAGCCTGCAGTACGTAAGCGTACATATCGACACGGGACTGGGACAGCAGCTGGTCTCCGGTTAGGTAGGTGTTGTGTGAGGAGGCAATGTAGTAGTTTGTGAGCGACTGGGTCATGTCCTGATTGACCTGGTGATGCTCTGGGTTAAAGACATCCCCTGCTGGACTCCGCATGTAATTGGTGAACCCTGGTGAAACAGAAGTTTACAGTCATATCTCTGAACCATACACTCAATTTCAATTTCATCCATATCTATAAAATGGACAAAAAATGGATGCAACTCTTGTTTTTAGCTGTGTGACATATCTTTGTCTGTTTTTTAATAAAGCAGATTGAGAATCCACAAGCCTGTCTATTCTTGACAACTTGACATGGTCTGAAGTGAGTGTGTCAGGTGTAAGCATCCACTACATTAGCCTCATTATTCCAGTGCAAAATAAACACCAATCGCACTACATGGAAAAAAAAACAAAAACGTATGGACAATTTACACATTTGGATTTGTCAGTCACACCCGCTGCAACTAACAGATGCATAAAATCAAGCATACAGCCATGCAAACTCTGTAAACAAACATTATCAAGAGAATGGATCATAGACACTTTCCAAAAAGTCAGTTCATCATATTTCTGCCCTTATAGGGCTTCCCTGGTTAACTGTAAGCGCTGTCGTTGTGGATATATCTAGGAGCAAAAGGAACAAAGCAATAAACCTAATGCTTAAGTATATAGTGAATAAAAATCATCTATCCTTGGTTGCAGCATTCGTGAGTGAATTCCAAACTGCATTTGGTAGCAATGCCAACATAACTGTCCATGGCCAAGCAGCTGAATACGAGCCTAAGATCAGCATGTGCAATGCCAAGTGTCAGCTGGAGTGGTTTAAAACAAACTTGCTTAAACGTAATCTTATGTCCAACTATGTGCACTAACAGCACAGAAGGACTACATCAGTCTTACCATCAATTCCCAGAACCATCTCGGCTCGGTTTTCAGGGCACGGCTCAAACTGGTTGACAATCATCTGGCAATACTCTCGAGACACATTCCCCATCTTTGAAAGAGATGAAAGATTTCATTAGAGAATATTATATACCACTGTGAACATAATCACAATGCTCATCATCTTCCAGCTTAGTGGATTTTTTTGTCTTCCATTAAGAAAATGACTTAACTTAAACATAAACTTTTACAGGTTGTTAGCGGAACAGGTTTTGCCCACCTTCTGCTCGCTCTCCAGGAAGCGAGAGAGGTCGTTTATGTCCATGTGCTCTTTATGGTGGCTGTATGTCAGCATTATTAAATAAAGATCCTGTCGAGTTGACATCATCTTATAGAAGGTACAAAATTCCTCAAAAGCCAAACACCCCTGATTGTCATCCGTGTCGGCCTCCTGTGGAAAAAGTGCAGGATACTGTGTAAGTAACAATGGAGACTGTGTGTTTGAGTGAATATGATCATTATATTTTTATATAGCACTAGAAAATATATTGTTTTTAAGGTTAGTAATCATGTTTGCCACAAAAGCTATAACGGTTCACCATTAAATTCTACTTTTAAGCTGTTCTTCCCACGTCAATTACTTCACAGTTCCCTGGACTATGTGTATTTAATGCTGACTTATTAAAATGCACTACTGAACTGATGTTTTGAAGGGAAGTCAGATGCATGCAAGCAGTACAAATGGACTTCACATGATGATGAGTTGCAGCAGATTTAGTTATTCTCTTATATTATATTTTTCTATATTACTTTCTTTTTTGCTGTTTTCTGTAAGGTATTATATTTTGTTATTTGCTATTCATTGTAATGTAAATAATCATATTAAACAATTCTTTACAAATAACTGTCAGTAACCCACCGAGGTATATTCCAATAATTTAATTACTTTTCAGTTTGTATCCTAGGCATGTGTAGCTGTGTTAATGAAGAAATCAGTGTTTTAAGTAGGCTTTGCTTATCAAATTGCATAGAGAATCTATGGGAAATGCTATGTTATGTTAGCACCAAGCTAACATTCACATTCCCGCCCAAGGTTTACAGAATTCCTACTTACTACTACTGTCTGGGGCAGCTGGTGGCCTATGGGTTTGGGCATTGCCCCTGCAATCAAAAGGTTGTGGGTTCAAATCCCAACACTGCTAGTGTCATTACTGAGGTACCCTTGAGCAAGATACCATCCCCATACACTGCTCCCCTCATTGGTGGCAGCCCCCTGCTTCACTTGGTGAATGGGTTAAATGCAGAGAGAAGAATTTCACATTGTTCACACTGTGTGTTGTGGTGTATTCATGCATGACTATAAGGGAAAATAAATACCAAAGAAATCACTGTGATTGTGTATTTTCTGTGATTTCTGGATTGTGATTCATTATTTGGGGAAAACTTGATTCTTTTAATGTTTTGTTTTTTAGGAAAATGAGGTTAAATATGTAGGTTTAGGAGGGTCTCCCTTCTAACTCTTTACCCAAAACAAAACAGTCATCAACGTGTTATCAATGAGTGTGTGTGTGTGTGTGTGTGCATGGGTCTCAGTAGAAAACACTCAAGAACAGTGCAAATACTGTGCAAACAGTCTAAATATATATTTTAACAATCTCTCTTGGATTAACATCAATGCAGTACTTAAGTGAACTGAATGACTCTTCAATATAGTAACTGCAAATACTCTTCAACTGGTCTCCGCAGGCTGCGGATAAACCTTGATGGAGTGCAGTGGAATTTCAAACACTGTTTTCTGGATAATACCATTATTATTTCTGAGGGTCTGAAGAAGTGCATTTTAAAACTTTCAGCTTAGGTCAAATGAAAAGTGGTCAAAAGAAAGTTAGATGCACATTGGGCCATTTGGTCACCTTTCAGTAAGAAATGCTCCTGACACCTAGGTGCAGCTTGAGGAACGAGTCATGCTAACACAGCAGGATCTGACACATACCAGCTATCTTTTTGAATGCAAGGATTCACCCTGAAAGCCTTCCCAGAACAGCAGGGGCACAAAAAAGGAACAAACTCTCTAATAATCCTCTGCATTTCAGAAGAAATGTTGGACGAGCAGGTGTCTACAAACATTTGGACACATAGTGGAGGATTTTGTGTCTAAAGGAGAGACTTCTTTTACACAGTATATGGCTTATAATACTAAAGTGGCCCTTATAGTCACGTGTGAACACAGCACAGCACACAGTGTGAACAGTGTGAAATTCTTTCTCTGCATTTTACCCATTCACCAAGTGAAGCAGGGGGCTGCCACCAATGGGGGGCACCCGGGGAGCAGTGTGTGGGGACAGTAACTTGCTCAAGGGTACCTCAGTGGTGCCACTAGCAGTCCTGGGAGTCAAACCCACAACCTTCTAACCACTAGGCCACCCAGCTGCCTCCTAACCTGATTTTATGCTTCACAGCTCATACAACTGGGTTTGGAAGGTGAAGCCCCTCTCTATATTTACATCTTTTGGCAGATGGTTTTAAACCAAGCAGCTCACAATGTTTGTGTGTCATCTAGAGTGGGAATGGAATCCCACCCTCCTGCTTGTTACCCACTATGCTACACCAACCACCACTCCATAAACTGTAACCTACCTCAAACATTTCCCTGACTTTCTGTCTAGGCAGGTTGACGTTGAGTTTATGAAGGAGCTGTAGAACTTCTCCAATGCTCAGATTACCATCTCCATTCTTATCCGCTTCTGAAAACGTCTGTCTTAACCATTTGCAGAAAGAGTCAAGGCAAACATATTAAAATAATAGATCTTCATCAATACTTTCAATGGTACACGTAGTTCTACTAGTGCTACTGCTAGTATTTTTTATTGATAACTGCATGTCACAGTGTCAGAAACTACTATTATAACTATCATATTGTCTGAAATATTACTATATATACTATACAACTATTTAACATAATCTAGTTAATCATCTGTTTAGCAAGATGTTAATTGGTGGTTACATGTTAGCTACATTTAATCTCTTTGACCAACATCCTGTGGAATATAAAGAAAAAATATTTTATTATATTTTTTGATGAAAATAAAGGTTCCTAGGTCTTGAAAAACTGAAACTTAAGGACATTGCCTAGATGTACAGTTGTAGGAAAAAATTGGTATAGAATTTTATGGTTTCAATTTTTAAAAGGTTATTAACACTCACACATATCGTGTAAAAACTGAATCTACTCAAAGGTCTCTTAGGGTACCAACAGTAATTCTTTTAAAGCATTGCTTCAAAGAGCACTTCCAGACACTAGTGGTGTAACTGCTAGCCTATCAGAAAATGAAGGATATTGGTCTCTGGTCCGCTGTCTCCGTGCCAGACAGTCTTCGTCACTGATGCCAGCCAAAAGGTATTTAAGGCCACTAATCCAGGTCCTGGCCTCCTCTCCATTTGTGGTCACAAGGTCCAGGGACTCCACATGGTCTCCATGATAGATACTGAAGCAGCAGTTTGCGTCAAAATTGCTGCTGGAGAAATGTTGAAACATCTCCGTTTTCTTTCCCTCACAAACCTCATGGATGGAATCTATGGAGACTAGAAAAGCAGGAAAGAAAGGTAACTGAATGAACATGGATTCTCAGTCAAAAGTGTGTTTTCACAGACAGAGGTCAACCAATATGGGTTTTTCTAGGGCTGATGCGGATGCTGATATTTAGAAATCAGGGTCGGCCAATGGCCAATTTGTGACGCCAATTAAAAAAAAAAAATGGGGGGGGGGGGAGTCCGATATTTGGTCATTTCCCCCACCACATCATTAAATATGAAACTTCTACAAAAATTCTTAACTTCAAAAAGCATTTATTGAACACTTTTTAAACACATGTATTAAGTATAAAAAATAAACAATAATAATGATAATAATAATAATAATGTTGCTTGACAGACACACTTTCAAGCCAAATGGTCGTAATGGTTACTTCACACAGTCTGCTATGCAAGGACTACACGAGCCACTAGCGATTACGGCAGTGTTGCCAACTTAGTGACTTTGTTGCCATTTCTAACGACTTTCCAGACCCCCTTTCCTGACTTTTTTTCCAAAAAGCGCCTAGCGACAAATCTAGCGACATTTTTGACAAATCTTAGCTACTTTCTGTATAACTTTGTTGTCCAAATTCCCTGCAGATTAGCCTGAGACCCAGCCTGCTCTGGATCCGTCTGTGCGGACTCTCGAAAAGTGAATGATCTGCGCATGTGCGTGCAGTATGACTGTCACATCAACTGACCAATCAATTATGAGCAAAAGAATGTTATATTTTTTAACAAAGTAAAAAAAAGAACCTTCCAAACCTCCCCTTTCCTTCCTTTTGAACAAGTAAACACACAGACATTGAAATCGAATTTTACTTGGTCTTTTATAACACAAACCTGTAAAATAAATACATTAAAACAATGACAACCTATGTCCTACTTCCAAAAATTCCCGAAGAGGATGGGAGTTACTACCGGAATTCAATAGACAGCTGAAACCCTACATTGGTAGTGACAGCAGGGCTTACTGTCTGTACTGTGAAACAGATTTTTATGGAAAGCTGTCAGAGATTAAAAAGCATGCAGCTCTCAGAGGCATGTTGAAAAGGCCAAGCCACACAGTCAATCTACCCAATCCAAATGGTCCTTTAAAAAAACACAGACATGCTGAAGCAGGCAGAGACAACCATTGCTTTGGCTATCGGAGATCACTGCTCTATTTTGTTGTGTGACCGTATCGGTTCAGCATGCAAGGCAGCATTCCCCGATTCCAATACAGCTCAGAATTTTCGGATTCACCGCACCAAACGCACCAAGATGATAAATTGTGTTTTTGGCTCCATACTTTATTCAAAGGCGAGTGGCTGATATTCGTGGCAACAAATTCAGCCACCCGCCTGATGAAAGTACGGATGTCAGCATCTCCAAGTATTTGGGCGCTGTGCTTCGTCATTTTTTTAAATTCTGATTGTGAGAACACCAGTGCAACATGAGGCAATGACGTCATGTATATGCAAATTAGCATTGTTATTTCGCGACATCTAGCGACTTTCTGGGTAAACTTCAGCTACTTTCTGTAGGAGATAGTTGGCAACACTGGTTTAAGTTGTGAAAGACTGACCCTGGCACGTTTAATGAGAGCTAGCTGCACTAAATCGTGTGTATAGTTTTCAAGATATGTCGACAAACTGTTCTATTTTCCACTTTCACATGTGAAGACTTTTCACATGAGAGAGAGATGACAATGTATCTAATCAATAATTTTGGCCTTTGGCCGATGGTTTCCGTATTAAACGCTTGCTAACCGTGGGCTACTGTGTTAGCAGTGAGCTAACCGTTGTGTTAGCGGCAAGCTAACCGTAGGCTATTGTGTTAGCGGCAAGTGAACTGTAGGCTACTGTGTTAGCGGTAAACAAACTGTACGATGCTGTGTTAGTGGTAAGCTAACTGTAGGCTACTGTGTTTAGCAGTAAGCTAACAGTAGGCTACAGTGTCAGCAGTAAGCTAACTGTAGGCTACAGTGTTAGCGGTAAACTAACTGCAGGTGGCGTTGCATGTGTTCCACAGCAGCAACACAGGGCTGTCCATAAACGCGCATGTCTATTAATCAGTCTTAATATGCACTAGCCAATGCCGATTATGTAAAAATGGCCAAATATCAGCCCTATTAACTGGCCAGGCTGATAATCGGTCCACCTCTAGTCAATGACCTCAAGAAGTTTTCCAAAGCAAAATTTTGACGGTTTTATTTTACAATCTATTGTTAAAAGCCTATGTCAAAGCTGTTCTAGTTTAAAGATGGTTTAAAGAGTTTTGTCATCACATTAAAGGGGATGAAGTCTATTTTTTTTTTACTTTGGACTGTCCAAAGATATTCACTTATTTTCATTCATTCATACTTTTAATTTACATCTGCATCAACAGACTGGCAATCTGCACAGCAAAGTGGAGCTACACTGTCCGGACAAAAGTGTTGGGACACCTGTTCTAGCTGCAAAGGGGGACCAACTCCATATTAAAGTCTTTGTATTTGAATGCTATGTGATTTAAGTCCCTGTTGGTGTAACAGTCAGGCGTCCCAATACTTTTGCCCATATGCAACCACATTCAGAGCATATCCCAGATGTTTAAAATGCTAGCCCTGAAGGACTACATTTCTTCACAGGTGATTTTCCTGCTTAAACACGCCTCATCAGTTAACTGGCAGGTTTGGGTGGCGTGTGTGAGCATGGAAATCACCAAACTGCACGGGAATCTGACCTTCAGTTTCCTGTCACTGATATAAATGCATATGTTTATGTTTAAAAATAATAAAAAATCTCAACAATAAAAAAAACAATACAGAAGAGGGGGAAATTTTGAATGAAGGCTAATGGAACTAAATAAGCATAACTTTTAAACCATAATATCTTGTATCAATAATGTGTAAATTCTGAGATTTTGTGTAAATTGACATTTGTGAATGGGTTTTAAGCGATAAATGATAATAAAAGCATTATTGTTACCATTCATGTATATATATTTCTAGAGAGAGAGAGAAAGAGTGAGGGAGAAAGAGAGAGAGAGAGAAAGAGGGAGGGAGAAAGAGAGAGAGAGAGGGAGAGAAAGAGAAAGAGAGAAATAGGGTGAGAGAGAGACTAAGGGAGAGAGAAAAGGAGAGAGAAAGAGAGAGAGAAAGAGGGAGAGAGAGAGAGAGAGAGAGAAAGAGGGAGAGAGAGTGAGAGAGAGAGAGGGAGAGAGAGAAAGAGGGAGGGAGAGAGAGAGACAAAAATATATAGAGAGGGAGAGAGATGTGTTTGAGTTTTACTGTAGCTCAAAAAAAAAAAAAAAACAAATTATAGCACTGGTATTGATGTAGCCCTTACTCTGATGAAAGCTTGACTCACTTTTGGCTTTCTCGCGCTTCCTGGACGGTCTCCAGCGGATGCAAGATCGGTGCTCGTCCAGGTAGAAATATCGCACCAGCGCCTTCGACTTTCCTCTTAGTTTAATCATCTGGGTGCCGGTCTGCATGGTGCACATACATCGCTCCACTGTGCAGAATACAAAATCACCACCAAAACACACTTTCAGATTAACTTGTACTCAGATTTGCTCCATTTAGTGTAAATATGCTACATTTTAAATCACACGGCTGTGCAATGCTAAATATTACATGAAAAATATAGGTATTGTGATTATATTTCTACAAATTGCACTTGCCTCTATAAAATCTGTAAAATGACTGACCTAAATTATTTCAAACCAAATAATTTCCTTTTATTTGGAACACATGAACCAAAACTAGCCAGGATGGTCACAGTTTTGTAACTGGCTATACACAGATGAGACACATGTCAAGGGGCAATATTCTATTGTTATTATATCTAATGACTGTCAATCAATCTCAGCACTCAGAAACAATGTATTAAAAATCAGTTTTTCTTGTCCATTGCAATGACAGTTGTGTTACATTGTCTGGACCTCATATATTTTCCATCTGATCTGCAAAGGATTATAAATGAATGTGGTAAATGTCAGGAAGTGCTGAGCAAGTGCTTCATATTAAGGCATGTCGCATTAACTACTTGTTACAATTTCATATTTGAACTTCACACTTCAACTTTATCGCAAAGGACCAGATATGTACTATATGGACAAAAGTACTGGGTTGTCTGACCATTACACCAACTGGGACTTCAATGACATTGCATTCAAATACATAGACTTTAGTATGGAGCTGGTCCCCCTTTGCAGCTAGAACAGCTTCCACGCTTCTTGGAAGGTTTTCCACAAGATTTTGGAGTTTCTGTGGGAATTTGTGCCCATTCATTCTGTAGAACATTAATGAGGTCAGACACCAATGTTGGAGGTGAAGGTCTGGCTCAAAATCTCTGTTCCAAATGTGTTGGATGGGGTTGAGGTCAGGGCTCTGTGTGGGCCAGTCAAGTTCTTCCACACTGAACTCATCCAACCATGTTTTTATGGAGCTTCCTTTGTGCACTGGTCATTGTTTAAACTTGCCCTTCAGAGGAAGTAAGGGGCCTAGCCCAAACTCTGAATTAAGTGGTGTGTCCCAATACTTTTGTCCGTATAGTGTATACATATGTAATAACCAATATACCTTACATAAAGGTATCATAAAGGTATCATGATTTTAAAAAGTACAGCAACATGGTGATTTATGACAGATGACGATGTGACAAATATTCAGTGAGGCATTATAATGTATATACCACACAGTTTCACTGTAATTAAATTGCTTTAGAGGTTTCCAGCCTCTCCAGTTAAAGTACACTATATTGCTGTCCTGTGGGAAATGTGTCATGTCCTTGAATCCTCTGGTGTTGTCGTTCCAACAGGTTAACCTCACAATCAGATTAGGCTGCTGTGTCAGACAGAGCAGTCACGACTGTATTTACGAGTGCTCTGGCACACACTTGTGCCTGAATGCTGCTATATGCTGCACAGTGGTCCCTGGAGAAATGTAGTCTCATCACTCTATGTACGTGCTCACAGCTGCTGATGACAATAAAATAACCTTGAAACTTGAACAGTGCATGCTTTGAAATGTTCCCCATTTCTTTTTAGCATTTTGATTTTACTTCTACATGCCCACGCTATACACACTCCAAGAGAAATATCAAAGTAGACTGGAACTGCAAAGCTTTGCTAATAGAACAAGTTCTTTGTTTTTCAAGCTTTTCATTTTAGGTCAGAGTACATTCTGTCATTACAAACCTCATTGCCAAAAAAGTTGGGACAGAGGCAAGTTTACATCCCCGTTTTCTTTTAATTACACTTCATTCATTTGGGAACTGAGGAAACTAAGTGTTGAAGTTTTGCAAGTGGAAATTTTGCTCATTCTTGTTGTAAACAAGTCTTGAGCTGCTTGATAGTCCATGGTCGCCGTCATCTGATTCTCCTCTTCATGATGCACAAGCTGCCCGTTTTCAACAGGAGACAGATCTGGACTGCAGCCAGGCCAGTCAAGCTCACACACTCTATGTCTACGAAGCTGCACTTTTGTGATTTGTGCAGAATGAGACCTGCCATTGTCCTGCTGAAATGTACAAGTTCCTGGGAAAAGACGTCATCTGGACGGGAGCATATGTCTCTCTAAAATTCCAGTGTAAGCCTCTGCATCAATGGTGCCTTTACATATATACAGGTCCCCCCTGCCATAGGTACTGATGTGCCCCCAGACCATCACAGACGCTGGTTTTTGCACCTTTCAGTGATAACAGTCTGGGTGGTCTTTGGCACGTAAAATCTGCCATCCATGTTTCCCAAAAATAAGCTGAAACATGGACTCATCTGACCACAGAACACATTTCCATTGTCTTTCAGTCCACCTCAGATGAACCTTTTCAGTCTTTCTTTTGCACAAATTACAAAAGTGTGGCTTCACAGACAGAGTGTGTGAGCTTGATTGGCCTGTCTGTCCAGATCTGTCTCCTGTTGAATATATCTGGTGTATCATGAAGAGGAGAATCAGACGACGGCCACAGACTTGAGCAGCTCAAGTCTTGTTTACAGCAAGAACGGGCAAAAATTCCACTTGCAAAACTGCAACAATTAGTTCATTCAGTTCCCAAAT
Organism: Alestes dentex; assembly: GCA_037576975.1. Classification (NCBI taxonomy): domain Eukaryota; kingdom Metazoa; phylum Chordata; class Actinopteri; order Characiformes; family Alestidae; genus Alestes; species Alestes dentex. The sequence goes on from JBBIGA010070583.1 coordinate 11,407, forward strand.
GATTGAGAAATATACTGAAAAGGAAAGTGGGATGTGACACAGTGGTAAACTTGCCTACATTCCAACTTTTTTGGAGTTCATTGCAGGCATCAATTTCTACATTTGTTTATGTTTACCAAATAGAATTAAGTTTGTCAATGAAAACACTGAACATTTTTTAAAGGTTAAAGTGAATGAATTTTACTGCATGACTTAAATTCACCTTCAGCTAAATGTACCACAACCAGTCTTTTCTGCAGTCCAGCTTAAAAGAAATTATTCAGCAAAACTAATTTCCACTTACACCATATAGGAGCCCGACAAGACATGTTTAGAGTCCATATTTTGCTTCTTTAGTTTAGAACTGGAAAAACTATGCTAAAGTTGCTCACAAACACTAGAAGTCAACAGTCACCCAAATCCATTCTGTAAATACACTATATTAGTATGGGGACACACCTCTTCATTATTGAATTCAGGTGGCCTCTTACTTCCAGTGAAGGACAATCTTAATGCTTCAGCAGACCAAGACATCTTGGACAAAGCCATACTTCCAATGTGGTGGACACAGTTTGGGGAGGAACCTTTTCTATTCCAGCATGACTGTGTCCCAGTACACAAAGCAAGCTCCATAAAGACATGGCTGGATGAGTTTGG
>JBBIGA010070614.1:0-12041 GCA_037576975.1 Alestes dentex
TAAATCTAAATGTTAAATGTTAAATCTAAATGTTAAATCTAAATCTAAATGTTAAATGTTAAATGTTAAATCTAAATCTAAATGTTAAATCTTAAATCTAAATGTTAAATCTTAAATCTAAATGTTAAGTCTAAATCTAAATATTAAATCTTAACTCTAAATGTTAAATCTAAATCTAAATGTTAAATCTAAATCTTAATCTTAAATCTTAAATCTAAATGTTAAATCTTAAATCTAAATGTTAAATCTAAATCTAAATGTTAAATCTAAATCTCAATCTATATGTTGCTTTTGCAATCGGCGAGAGATATGCTAATTGGCCACGGCCAGTGATTATAATTGGCTGGTACTTAGCAGGGGGCTGGACTGCGTGCTGTGAGGTTCCCTCACTAACATGGAGTATTTGCCTTAAATGATCTTAAATCTAAATGTTAAATGTGAAAAATATATCTCGCACTCTAAATGTGAAACTTCACAGATAGGGCTCAGTGACATCTTTCCAAAGAGCCCTCGTTTAACATAATAGCCCCGGCGATCCGGAGTTATTAGCCAAAAACTGTTCACCTCGCCCGACTGTACTTTAGTCCCCCACGGAACATGCTCACGGCTTTTCTAGACGGGACAACCACCAATCTTCATAAAACTTCACAGTTAGATAGGACTCAATGAGACCTTTCCAAAGACCCCTTGTTTGCCATGATAGCCCCCAGCGATCCGGAGTTATTAGCCGAAAACCATTCACCTCGGACAAAAGTAATGGGACACCCGGGTCAGGCAGAAGGCACAGATGCAGACTTCCATAGTGTTTTTCTTTCTTTATTTTCAAAAGTACATAATAAAGGGGCAGGAAGGCCAAAAACACAAACACCAAAGGAAACCTGGCGAATACAAACCTTAGGGTTGGATGAGGGAGAACAGACAAAGAACTAGGCACAAAACAAGCTTTTATACAAAACACTAACTCAAAACACCTGATAATCATGTAGTCTCATCCCTGGCAGCTGAGAACCCTTCTAGCTCCCATCTGCCAGAGATGAGACCACACCCCCAGTCAACTTAAAACTCAAACAACAGTGGCCTCCAGTGGCCACTGACTAGGGATGTTACAATCCTAGATTTAACTCCTGGAACTTTAAGACAAGAGTTTGTGGAGACAGTGAATAAATGAACTTTCTGGCAAACTCTCTATTGTTTGGGGGGGGGGGTTTACACACCTTCCAACTCCCTAAGTGTATAAACTTCATGTTTTAATTCACCTTTTCTTCCATAAGTGTTGTTATATATAATTATGTTTCATAATTAAGTTTCTGCTGCAAACAAAATGTGCAACAGCTTCTTACAGCTATATTTCAGGTCTGCATTATACATTCTCTGTAACTGCACTATATCTGCCTTTATTATTATTACAAAACATAAACATTATAAGTTAAAAACATGTTTTAAATGTCTGTTTGAAGGTTCACATATGTGTTTCAAGGCAAAGTTTAAATAGTAATGGTAGTCTGATATCTTTTTGCTACCATATCAAAGGACTATATGCATAGTGTCTGTTATATGTATCTGTTACAAGTTTGAGAGTCTTGACAAAGCCACAGTTGTTTTTAAGGGACTGGCTTCTTTTAGTTTTCAAGCCTTTTTAGTTGAGTTTAGTTTGGGTCGAGCCCACAGGTGCATTCTGAGACAATGTATCTGGAATACTGGAATACAGTACAGACTGCTTGGAGGGCTGCATGCTAGAACAAGCTATGTGTACCAAGGTTACATATTAAAAACATAAAGTACAATAAAACTGTGTTTATGTGTAGTAATTAGTGAGGTATTAAATAATAGACAGGAAAAACTAAAACAATCATGAACAGGCTGTTTGTAGTTTTGGTGGGCTTTGTCTTAGGCCTTTGTCTTAGGTCTCTTCTTTGATTGGTCGTATAAGGCAGATACATCAACATTTAGAAACAAAATGGTAATTATCTTGGCTTTCATTATATTTCTGGGAAAGATCTTAGACTTCTTATTCAGTGAATCACATATGTCAAGTTTATTTCTCCAGTTCTTTGTACAGTTGATGTCACCCAGCAGCTGTACAGACTATGGTTCTGGGTTTATTTTCAGTTTTAAAAACATGCAATGTGATTCTAGATGCTTTCCTTAGTCCTGAAAGATGTGGTTATACCCTGGAACAAAGTTGTATACATTAGTTAGAGAACTGACTTTTGAGACTCATTTACAATTTGCTTATAAAATATCACAATTTCCAATTTGTCTGCCTCATCACAGCATTAGATTTTTGAGGTTTACTGCTTTTTCTTAGTGTTTATCTCTTCTCTTCCCTGACTAACCTGATCCTATTCTGGCACGTTGCATCGGAACCAATCATGCAGCATGACCTGCTGCAAACTAGGCCTCCTGGTTGGTTTGCGCTGCAGGCACCAACAAATTAGTCTGCGGCATTCTGTGTAGGGTGATGGGTTTGGATTGGAGAGATCAAATGAGCTTCACTTTTAAAAGGACAACCATGCAAAGGATTTTTTATATAGATTTTATGTTCAGTTCTTGTTCCACTATATTTCATCATAAGGTTAAAGGTATGAACCAGTGTCTATACTTAATTATAAGGATGCTCTGGTTTATCTTACCATTGGACAGACCATCTCTGAAGTCCAATTGCCCACTGATGATATCATGTTCCTCCACAAAGGGAAGGTATCCACAAACCATGTCGAACAGCAGGACACCCAGGGACCAAACTGTTGCAGGGTCAGCATAGTACCTACCTTCCAGAAGAAACTCAGTAGGGCAGCGTTCATCTGTGCCTGAGTGCATAAAAAGAGGATGAGAAATAAGCAGGGCTGAGCACAGGCATTAATTTCTGTACTAACATTCAACAGCTACATTGCTATGGAGACATAGCCTCCATGGTGGTCTAAGAAATGATACAGGTGTTCGCAGGTCTCTGGGTGCTCCAGGATCAGAATGTAGCGCTCAGGCTCATCAAACCACTCGATGAGCTGGATGATGGCACTGGAGATGGGAGGTCGGCTCATAATCAGCAGCAAGGCTACCTCTGCAGGCACGACTTTTGTCCCATCAGACTGCAGGAAGAGATGTTGTAAGATAGTGGGGACGTTTAGGTGAAGACTTTCTGACGAAACTAATGGAGTGCCTAGGAGGGATCATTTATGGTTTATTTCTGTCATTTATTTCAAGCAAGATTTGCGGGTAATCAAATGTTTCATTTGCACTTACACTTTGGACATAGCGGTCATCATGCACTTTAGGGACAATTTTGATCGCCACCTACAAACAGCACAAAACATAGTATTAACACTACATGGACTAGAAAGTTAAGAGATAAGATAATGAGTGTAAAATGGAATTTGGAGTGAAAAGAAGCATGGAACCTGTAAACCATCAGATACTCGCTGTCCTCTGAAGGCAGATCCAAAACCTCCTTCCCCTAGTTTTTCTCCAACAATATAGCGGGAGGCAAAGGTGTCTATGGAAAACAGTGTTACAGATGAACATCAGCTGCCTATAATCTAGCATGAATTTTCTGATCATTCCTTCCTGTGAGAGAAGCAGTGGGATGTAGTATGTGATATCATGGCAAGCCACTTTAAGCATGGATCATGTGTAGAGTTGTAGTACAATAAAGTGTAGATGATGGCCTGACCAGGACTGGTGTCTTTTGTGTTTGTGTGAGTTGTTCCCCTAGGCTGGGTCACTGTCCGTTTCTTCCTCTTTCCCACTGGTGCTTTAGTGTCCAGAACCTCCATCACTGTCTCCACTCTTCCCTTGGCAGGGCAGTCATTTGGTCCCTGCAGGACACTTTGGCTGGAACCCTCTTGTGTTCTTTTCCTCTTTCTCTGTGAGGCATCTGAGTACAGGACAATCATTTGAATACTTTATGGAATTTCATGATACCTGAGCTGAAAATATGTACAGTAATGACAATACTAAGAAAGTACAATGCATTATCTACAGATGTTTGTAACTGACCCAGTTTCCCTCACTTTTTTTGAAGTAAAAGACTTTGTTACATAAACCCTGCTTAATTTGCAAGTTGTACCATTCACTCCTCAGTTGATACAGTTTGGATTGTCTGCATGTTGTGATGAACACAAACCCATTTCCATATCTATTTAGATTAGCCCCACTCATTCACAATGATTTTATAAAAAGTGTTTTGAACTAAGCTGTGCTTTAAATAATTTAAAAATACAGAACACCTAATTACAGCAGAGACCATTTACACATATCAGTCTTAGATGCAGAACAACAAAACAACATGATTAATTCTAAATGTTATGGAGAGGCAGCAAATGGTAATTTAAAATGCAAATACTGCTGTGAAAACCCATCATAAATTGATCTAAAAATAAAGAATATGGTTTAACAGAAAAGTCTAGCTTTTAGACTTCAGATAGGAAATGGAAAAAATATGTGTATAAAAACTGAAACAGACAGTGTGGACTGACCTGTGTGTGCAGAGCACTGTTCCATTGCTTTCTCCTTTAAGTTCAATTTCTTACGCTGGTAAATTATGCACTTGTTATGCTTCTCTCATCGAACTGATCATAAATGGCAGACTTTGGAACTCTGAAATATGTGACATCACTCATCCACTGTGATGTCATCATTTGGGTGTTCTTGGCTGTTGCCATGGTGCTGTTTAGAAATTTCCTCATTTGTACTGAATTTGTTTTAAATTGACGGATGTTTTGATTTCTTGTTTCAAAGAAGCCATGTTTATAGAAAAAACACTAAAAGACTGAATGCATGATCAGCATGTCAGTCATTCCAATTTTAAGTTGATTTGTGAGTGAAACACCTCCCCCCGTCATTGTAGAAAAATGTTGTTCCATCACTCATTCCTCACTTTCACTTCTCTCTTTAATTTCTGTGTTTGTAACAGATTGTATTTTTGAAAACAGTTGATGTATTTAGAAAACAGTTGATACCTGTAAATAATACTGTTGTATGTAGAGATGATCAGCTGTTGGCCTGTACAGCTTGTGAGCTTCTGAATCAGCCCACATTTAAATGTTTCAATCTTTCAAGATCTCAAAGCTTTGATAACATATAGATATTATACCTACATTAAAGATTAATACCTACATTGTTGCCCAGACATTAAATTACATTCTTACCCACTGTGACCGCACCAATAAAGTCTCTTTAAAGATTCTGAAAATGATATCTTTATGAAGGAAAACCACATTCAGGAATGCGATGCAGCTTTGAATGACTGAACAGACTGTCAGGCACTAAAAAACTGTCCTTTTAAAAATCAGTACTTAAAGTTTAGTACTAATCCTTTTAACATTAAGCTTTACATTCAAATCATAATGTTAAATGTTTCAAATTTAAGCTGCTAAAATAGCATTGTGAGAAAACCTCCATATCCTCCGGATACTAAGTACATTTTGTGACTGACAATCTTGCCTCTCTAGCTTTACCTCTTAACTATCCAACTTGAGCTGTCCCTCCATTCCTAATCCTGTGCATCCTCTTCACTCCCAAAGCCAATTTTAACATTTTAATTCTAAACTACAAACATCACAGTCCGTTAGGACTCCGGTCTCATCATGGCTCTCAACCTGTCCATCACCAATGCAAACAAGAAAGGACTCAAACAAGAAAGAGCTGATCTTCGATCTAATCCCACCTCCACCTTAAAAACAGCCATCATTTTCTGGAAGGCTGAGGGAGCCAACAGTTTATGTCATCTGAACAAACAGTTTTATTTGAAGCATATAACAAACATGAACATGCATTTTTCTTGTCTGTAGCACATTTACAGTAAGGAGTCTGGGCACAGTCAAGATGAAAGTGAACGAAGTGTAGTTTAATTTATATCACCTCCACTCCTACCTTATATCCTACCTTTCCTTCTCTTCTCCTGCCTCCAGACATTCCCCTCTTTTTCTCCTTTGGCCAACAGTAACCTAATTTCCACCAGCACCCTGTTGGCTAACAGAATACTTTATCTTCTCTAATTTAAGAAAATAGAACACATCCTGTACCAGATTGATAAGGGATGGTAGATTATTATCCATCAACTTGAGTAATATTAAATATCTTGCAGTTTAGTAATAGTCTGGTAATATTAAATGTCATCAAGCTAGAAAGGTGACAAAGGTGGTGCTTGCTTTGGTCATATTTATTATTTTTTTTTGGGAAAAACTGAGCCATTTGTTGTACTTTGTAAAGTGGCAAAAGGATTCAAATTGTTATACAGTACTATGTAGACAGTGCAGAGATAAAAACTCATTAAACTTATTTGCAGAAAAATGTGTGTATACAAAAAATGTCTCCAACAGGAAATTGCATAAAGAACATTTAAAAATGAGAAAGCAGGACATGGAACCTGATGAACTGAGGAAACCAAAATTAAGTTGCAGATACAAACACTTAAAAATAAAATGGTAAATTTCTCTCATCTCTCTCATATATATAAAACAATAAAACTTAAATGTCAAAGCTCAAATGTTTGAAGCTTATAGAAGGCAATTCACATTTTATTTGGAACACAACAAATATGAACATGCATTTTTGACATTTAGATTTACATTTACAGCATTTAACAGATGCTCTTATCCAGAGAGACATACATTAGTGCAGAAGTAGTCCACATCTGTTTTTCAACCTGAAATGCTATACTTAAATCAACATCTGCTATTTAACCAAGTTAATACCAGCTAGGTTACACACCTAAACAACTCATGTGGAGGGAAAGTCAGAGATTAAAGCAAAAGTAAGGAAGGCATGGAGTTAAGAGTGTAAGTGCCTAAAGGGTTAATTTTACAAATTTACGGCATTTAGCAGATGCCTTTTATCCAAAGCAACTTCCATTCCTTAACTACAGGGGACAGACTCCCTGGAGCAACTTCAGGTTAAGGGTCTTGCTCAGGAACCCAGTGGTGGTATGCTGAAGCTAGGATTCAAACCCATGTCCTCTTGGTCCAGAGGCAAGTATCCCACCCACTAGGCCTCCACCACCCCTGACCTATTTTTTCTTGTGCAGTAGCAAATTTACAGTAAGTAATCTGGGCACAGACCTGCTTAGGGGGGAAAGGCAACTTGAATGTGAATGAAATGTAGTTTAATTTATATGAAATGTGTTGTGTTCACTGATTATGCTATTGCAACCGTAGGACACTAGGTGAAAGTGTCGGGAAAAGCAGGAACTGTAGAGAGAATAGAAAAGAGGAGTGAGAAAAAGGATAGTGAACATAGAAGATGTTATGTTGCTGAGTTATTGTAAATGTTTTACTGTACTGGTTGTTAAGTAAACAGCATTTTGTTCTATTCCCTGGCCTGGTTGTTCGGGTGTCAACACAACAAAATGTAAGAAATTAATATCCAGTAACAATCTAATTTTGTTTCAAACAAATACAAATGTAGTATTATGACTTTCAAGTCAAAATAAAATAACAGTAAGAAAATGTTTGGGGTTTTTTGTTTTTTACAATAACATGTAACTTCCAAACCTAGAATGCTACTCACTGTACAATTTTAAGGCATATCAGTTCTGTTCATTGGAAGTGTAGGTAACTTTCATGTTGTCACAGACTAGTGTTGCTGTTTGCCCAGTGTGGCATTGTTGGTGAACCCAAACGTGGAGTGAACGCAAGAGAGAAGGTGAACCACGTAGTTACTCTGAGAACACTCTGAAAGAAAGAATCCGTGTTTGGACTCATGGGGGAGTAGAAAACGGGCTTGAGCTGAGAGACGTGGAAGATTGAGTGGGCATGGAGGTAGGTAGGCAGCTGAAGCTGGTATGCGACAGGGTTAATCTGGTGGGTGATGTGGTATGGTCTCCAGTTGTTGGTTGGTCTGCTCCGTCTGACCATTTGCAGATGGTGTCGCAAAGACAGACTGCAGGAGGAATTGATCAGATGGCAGAGGGCCCTCCAGAATTTGGCGGTTAAATTTCTGTCCAAGACAATGTCCTTATTCCTTACTTGTGTATTAACCTCTTTTTTCTTTTTGACAGGGTTTGTTAAGGTGTGTAACTTAGCTGGCAGTAATGTGGTTAAATGCAAATGTAGATTTAAGTTTAGCTTTACAGGTATGAAGAACAAATGTGGACTATTTAAGCACTGATGTACATTGCTCTGGATAAGAACGTCTGCTAAATGCCGTAAATGTAAACTACGTGCTCCAATATCAGCTCGGAAGTGGTTTTGGCTGACGGGAGTCTGGAGTGAGAACCAGGTGGAGAATTGGTCGACGATGGTGAGGATGGTGTTTTTACATTACTCTGGAAGAGGTAGGATCTCCACCCTGGGCCGGTTGATTGGGGATCTTAGCCATGGCACACACCACACTCGTCGGACGAACTCCCAGATATCTTCAGCCATGGTGGGCCACCAGAAGGCTCTTCTCAGATAGGTTAAGGTCCTCCCAGCACCAGGATGACCCGTGAGAGTGGAGAAGTGTCCCCAGGTAAGGACCGCGGGCCGAAGCGTGGTCGGCATGAAGAGTCGTCCTGGCGGGGTCTCTGCCAGAGCGGGCCCCGAGCATGGTGATCTCTAATTTCCCAAAAGGGGAGCGAAGATGCGGTGTTGAGAAAGGACAGGCGTGGGATAAGAGAGTTGGAAATTAAACTGCTTGAAAAACAGAGCCCACTGCGTCTACCGGAGATTGAACTGTTTGGCCTGTTGAATAGTTAAAAGGTTCTGATGGTCTGTCCAGACTGTAAATGGCTCACTGCCGCCCTGAAGTCAGTGACACCATTCTTCCAGCAGTTCACGATTCCCTACACCATAATGCTGCTCAGCAGGATCCAGGGATGCAGTTTCTGGTCTGGGCCTCGCTAAGAGAGGTGTCCACCTCTACAACGAATGGCTTGGTTGGGTCTGGGTGAAGGAAGATGGGAGCTGAGGTGAAGAAAGTGTAGAGACAGTGGAAGGCTTAGGTGGCTTCTGGCGTGAGGGTGAAATGTTGATTGGAGGGTCGGGTGAGGGCGGTCAGGGTTGCCACAATTGAACTGAAGCCCCAGATAAAGCGACAGTAGAAATTAGCAAACCCCAGAAAGTGCTGGAGCTGCTTAAGCATCTTGGGTAGGGGCCAATTATGCACACACAATTGTTCAGCTTCTGGGGATCCATGGCCACAACTCAGGAGGATATAACAAACCCCAGGAATGTGGTGGAGCCATTCTGGAAAGCACGTTTTTTGTACAGTTGGTGGGGGAGCAGTCTCTTAAAGACCGTCCTCACTTGCTGGATGTGCTCTTCCAAGGTGCGGGAGTATATGAGTATGTCATCCAGGTAGACAAAAGCCCAACAACCTAGCATGCCCCGCAGCATGTCATACACAAACTGTTGGAATGCCACGAGACTACTGCATAGGTCGACAATGCTTTCGTAACGACCGGTGTGAGTAATGAATGCCATCTTCCACTCATCACCCTCCCTGATGCAGATGAGATCCAATGGTCGGTAGGGTGGAGGAGATGGAGATAGAACCAGGTGAGTTGCTCCTATGACTCACCTGGTCTGACCGTTGCCTGGCTGGAGAAGGCAGACAGCACGAGGATGTTTGGGTGAGGCTCAACAGCCCTCTGTTGCTGTCTGAAGACAGAGAGCGTCTCAGCCGTTCTGATGGTCAGGGGAAGCTGCTTCCTCCACTTCGGTCCCAAAGCTGAGTTTTTTAAGAGGAAATTTTCTGAATTCAGGTCATCTCAAGACATGCGGAAAGTCTCCACGACATCAGCCAAAGCCCTGGAGGCCTCTTATGCAGTGTCTCTGCTCATAGCTAAAGCCCTCCTGCCGCTGTTGTGCTAGCTGAGACCATGCTGGACAGAAAAGCAGCAGAGAAATTTAAGACTGTCTTTGTCAAATGAAAAATGTTTGCCGCAGAGTAGATGAAATGAGAACAGACATTGTCGAGGAACTTGTGGGAAAACTTAGCAACTCTTTTTTACTCCAGCTGGATGAATCCACAGATGTCAGTGGAAATGCACAACTGAGACCTGTGTTACGTGACATTTTGAACGACAGCATCAAAGTGATCAACTTCATAAAGTCAAGACCACGTAATGCAAGCATGTTTCGCCTCCTCTGTGAAAATATGGGAGCTGAACACACACGACTGCTGCTGCACACAGAAGTGCGCTGGCTCTCTCTCAAGGGAGAATACTCAACCGGCTGTTGGAATTATGATCCGAAGTGCACACCTTTCCGATTGAGCACAGATCTCCCCATGCCACCTTGTTCAAGGACACAGACTGGCTTGCAAAGCTGTGCCATATTTTCAGCAAACTGAACAAACTGAATATGTCTCTGCAGGGCAAGGACACTAGCATTTTAAACCAGTATGACAAGGTGGGTGGCTTCCTGAAGAAAGCAGAGCTGTGGAGAAGAGCCTGTGCAAAGGGGGATTTCACCTGCTTTCCTCAGGTGGATGATTTTCTCTCTAGTGAGGATGTGGACAGAGCTCCAGTCAAGTCAGTCATAGTGAGACATTTGACCACCTTGATTCAAGATTTTCATTCCCACTTTCCTGACATGACGGAGAAATCTGCACTGCTGGATTGGGTGAGAAACCCATTTCTCTTGTCTGAAGCAAACAGAAGCAAGCCACCTGTCACTTATCAGGAAAAACTCTTGGAAGTGTCCTCTGACCGTGGCCTCCAGATAAAGTTTGTCACATCCACACTCTCACAATTTTGGGTGTGTGTGAGGCAGGAGCACCCTGACCTGGGACAGAAAGCTTTGAAGCAGCTACTACCCTTTACCTCCAGATATTTATGTGAGGCCCCCTTCTCTGCAATGACTGTGATCAAAGCAAAGCAAAAAGTCAGACTGTGCCTGGAGAAGAGCTCGATCACAACAGTTGCCTCCCCGACACCAAGATTGACAAAGATCCTCAGTGAAGCACAAGCCCAAGTTTCTCACTAAAATGTATGTGCAAAAGCACTCAGTTCAGTGCAACAATGCAATCTTCAGTGTAGACAGTTTGTAACTATAAGATGTCAGTCTTTATCCTTAAAGAAGGTATTTTAAGATAATTTTTTTTTCATTTTTTGCTAATCTTTTATTTAAAATTAAGTGGATTTCTTTTTTGTGAAGAAATGTTTATTTATCTATAATTAAGTTCCTGAATTCAGTTTGAGAACAGATCTTTATTTTCATCCCAAAAGAGGACACTTTAAGTTGTTGATTATTTTTATGTGCACAATGTGCAAATCTTTATTTATAATTAAGCTTATCATTTCTTTTTTTAAGTTTTTACTAATTTTTTTATATGTTTTTATTTCCAAATAGTTCAAGAGACCACTACAAATGAGCAATGTTTGGCATATTGATGGAGTTTTAAATGCTTTGCTGATGTTTTTCTTGCAAAATGTTATCTGTGCTATAAGCCTGTGAATGAATTTTCTGTCAGTGAAGGAAAATTTGTAGTCTACACAGTAGGGATAATAATAGGAATATTTCAGAATCAGAATCACAAAACTTTATTTATCCCGAAGGAAATTGCTTATGTGGTGACTGCCACAAAACACAGGCACAGAGAGACACAAGACACCAGAAAAATGTAAAAAAAAGAAAGTAAGATATAATACAATACAATAAAATAAATAAATCTAATATAGGTCTAAATAGAATCTAATATAAATCAAAATAAAATAAAGTAAAATCTGAATAAAAATACATGGAAAGAAAACAACCACAATATGAATATAATATTGCACATAAGATATTGCAGTACTTAAGTGAATTAGCGCCATATAGAGGACAGCATACGATATTTTACATAATATTTGGTACCTGGTAAGAACATTGCATAGTATTACACATAAACTGTTGCACATCACAGCAAAATAATGCACATAGGCTTCCACACATTCACCACACTGTGGACTACGTTGTCCATGATAGATTGAAGTCTGGACAATGTTCTCCTTTCAGCCACAGTTTCCGTGCCATCCAGTTCCTCACCCACCACAGAGACAGTTTTCCTGATCAGTTTGTTAAGTCTCTTCCTGTCTGCCACTTTCATGCTACCACCACAGCACACCACAGCATAGAAAA